>LGRX02004108.1:0-10199 GCA_001247695.2 Cymbomonas tetramitiformis | reverse complement strand
CCCACGCCGGGGATCAAAGGATTCAGCACACACTTCGGGACACTCAGTGTGTGTGTGTGTGTGTGTGGCGTTTCCTTGGACCCATTCCTTTGGCATCACATAACTACAAAGGATCGGCCCGTGGGTGGGTGTGTGTGAGACCAAGGTTGGACTTCCTCGGCGACAAAACTCAGAAGCGCATCAAAGAATTAGAAACAGACAGAACAAGCTGCCACGATGTCCTGCTCAGAGGATCAAATCAGACAAGCACACTGTCAGTGGCTGGCCGACCATCACCAGCTACTGCTGCTCAGAGCATTCATCATTCTAGCGCGGAAGTGAATGACCGGATACTGCTGTATAGTTGTACTGCCCTCGCCGGGTCACAGAACTATTGAATATCACGCGTCATTTGTCCCGGAAGTGTTCTACAAAGTATCAGATCCGCTCGAGGCTCCACTGTTTACGGGGATATTGAAACGTCTTGGACCGGTCGCCACAGAGCAGGTCCACGTGGAGGCTGCAGGGAGGCTGCTCATGTCCTACTCTACTTGTTGGTTGGGAAAAGCCAAACAGAGACTGCGGGCCTTCGCCGTGCGCAGCGTCTCACCTGTGTCCCTGCAGCACAGCACGGCGAAGTCGCTCTGCTCCCCATCTGCATCCCCCTCTTCTAAACGGACTTCGAGAACAATGCCCCCCTGCGAGCAGAATTTGGCCGCATTCCCGAGCAAGTTGAAGAGCACTTGCATGAGGCACGCGCGGTCCCCCATGAAGCTCGGCAGATCGGCCGGCACCTCCAGCTTCAGGGTCGTACCGGAGTGCAGCAAGGGCCTGACGAGCACTGCCACCTCGTTTGCTAGAGTGGACCAGTGTATGCGGCTGTACTTGAGCTTCAGCTCGGATCCCAAGAAGCCGTCCAGGATGCTGTTCACCATGCTGAGCAGCCGCTTACCGCAGTCGCGGATGGCAGTAAAACTCGCAAGTTGGTCCTGCATTCCGTTCTGGGCGGGCTCTGCATCTGAGCTCGCCGCAGTGGACAGGTTGTGCAGAGCAGCGTCCGATAGGCCGACAATACCGTTGACGGGGGTGCGCAGCTCGTGCGACAAGATAGCGATGAAGCGGTCCTTTTTGGAGGCAACTTCGGTCATGGCAGTGAGGTTTTCCTGCAGGAGCTTAGTGGTCAGCGCCTGCAGGCTGCTGAGCTTTGCGTCCAGCTGAGCCACGAAGGTTCGCTCATAGAGGGTCCCCGTAAAAAGCTTCTTAGCTGCGATGTCCAAGGCGCACCAGAGATAAGCCTCCAGCCTTATCGACACCCTGCCGGTCATGAGCCACAGCTCCAGCAATCCGAACAGAGACCACATAAAGAGATGCATGCAGCAGAGAATGCGCAGCGATGAGGCAGCCTTGACGGAGTGCCGACGGCTCGAGGCGATGACGGAGGCATACATATACCAGACTGCAACTGCCTCGAGAACAAACGAGAGGAAACTGAGTGACAGCCACGTGTAAGCCATGGTGTCGGTCTTCGAAGTATAGTATAGAGCACCAAATAAAAAGACTGCGACATTTAATGCGATCGCCACGGCTCTTTCAAAGCCTGAGCAATTGCTCCCGTTAGCAGCGATGTGCACTGTGTAGGAGGTGGCGCAAGCCCACGTCAAAGTGCGCGTGGGGTATTGCAGTCTGCCACCTCTAGCAGCGACAACAGGAGCAAAACCAGTGGCAAGACAAAAGTAGGTGACCAGGGAGTAAAACTTGATGAGGGTGGGAAAGATGGTCATCTTCTGTTTGAAGAGGTCCTCCGTGGGCATCGACATGGCGATGAGATTGGCGACTAGCTCGAGCGCGAAGGCTCCTGCCATATATGCATGCAGGCTAGAGTCTTGTTCTTGCTCCGTAGCAATCGCCGACGAATCCGAGGGAATAAACGCAGCGAAGAGAACGAAGCATGTCGCCCAAACGGCTGTTATGTGCACCGGCACCCACTGCTCAAAAGCGTACACGGTGTGTTGAAGATTGTCTTCCTCTCCAAGCACTGAAAGTTCGACAATCTCGTCCTTACCTGCACATGCCGCACCAGCACTAAGAAGGGAGCAGACGTACCCCATAGCAGGTGCGCGTATGGCGTTCAAGGCCGCTGTCACTGCCAAAGCGTAAATCTAACAGCCGACAGCGCTGGAGGCGCACCCAAAATCGACAGCAACAGGCGAGCCCGCAACCAGCATAAGAACCAGGGCATGTGAATTGGGGTATGTGGCACGATCCAAGGTTGTTCAGCGGCAGTAAAGGCAGCGACAGCAGCACCAGTGGCATTGAAAGCAGTAACAACGGCAGCGGTAGCAAAAACGGCAAGCTGCCCCTTGCAAATTTCATTGGCAAGGCTAACACCATAGAACGCGTACCGCAATTTATGCTCCGAGGCTTCTCCATGGAAACGGGTTGACTATCAGATGCAAATCAAATTAGAGCTCAATTGTTCTGAACTTCGCGCGCATCAGACACTTCTCTGTTCCAGACTAAATGTATAACACGTGCGTGCTTATCCAAAGCCAATTGGGTTTGCTGGGAGATGCAGTAGAGTCCGATCAGATTTTGTTTCAGGATCGGACATCTTTCCCCAATGGATGTTGAAGTCTTTGGTGGCTTTCAAAGCGTACGTGCTGCTAAACGGATCCTTTGGTACACCGTCATTAGTAAACTGATGCGGCAGCGCAGTGAAACAAAGTGGCTTCCAATCTTCAATGCAGCATCGAGGTGTGCAGCGCAGCGATGTGAATGCCAGTTCGCCCCCCAACACAGTGCGAAATAGAGCTAAATCACTTATGTCGATTGTTTTGAGACACAAGTGCTAATAGACAAGTTTTGCATGGCAATTCGTGCGTCAGCAGTGCGCCAAGCAGCAGCACAAACGGGATGAGAAGAGGCTTACGTGAGTTTCTAAATTTCGTGAGTTTCAAGCGAAGGTGATCGGATCGGGGTACTGTAATCGAAGGTCAACAAGATCAATAGCTATAATTAATATCTAATACGAGTCTTACAGTAGACGATCTTTCGGGAAATTCGTGAAATCTGCAGTTTTATAAGAGCTCTTGTGCTACAGTTCCTGGGACACGACAGGGGCAGAACCGGGAAAATGAACAACATATAGAACGGTCGGCAGAGGGCGGGCTGCAGACGTGGCTGAGCAGACCAATGATATAGTCTAAGTCTAGGGCGGACCGCAGACGTGGCTGTACAGATCACAGTATGCGGGAATCTGACCGCAGACACCGGCAAGATTCTGCTGACTCTGCGGAGACGTATTCAAACTTCAAAATGACCACAAAAAAAACTCGGCAAACAGGAAAGCCCATTTTACATTTTCCCGGTTTTACGGTTTTATAATTTATATAGTTTACTTCGAGCCACTTTGAATGGTAGACACCATTTGATGGACCAATCGTTTTATTTTGAGAAGTCACGGACGGTACACGTCAGACGTCACGGACGGTCAGTCACGTCATCGTCATCGTCATCGTCATCGTCATCGTCATCGTCATCGTCATCGTCATCGTCAGCGTCAGAACGTCAGTTTACTCTTCACTGTGTCACATGATGTATGTGAAACGTCAGTCACGTCATCGTCAGTTCTAATAGTGTTCTAATTTTAGGAACACTCCTATAACTTGGTAAGTTCATTATTGATCCTTGATACGTAAACCGCACCTTTACAGAATCTATACTAAATCTAAGAAACTGAAAAATCCTGACATAAACTTAAAGATCCTAAAAGATTCATCATAGAAATCTGCTTTTTTCTGACGTATCGTAAAGAATGGTCTGATATGACAGCAGGGCTTTCCTGACGATGACGTAAGTATATGACATAATATCACATAATATCTCACGTTTGATGAAGAATGCTGACACAACGGAGGGAACATGAAGCGTCATCGTCATGCGTGAACTGAACGGGAACGTGGGTGTGGTCACGGCGTTAAGCCGTTAACCAAATAAACTCATAAAATACATCCAGGTGTACAAAAACGGATCTTTCAACATTAGAGCTCTATTCGTTTCTTCGATTCGATGTATCAACTGACGTGTAACTGTATCATATCTCTGTGTCACGACGCGACGCGTCAAGGTACTGCTCGTTTCTTTGAACCGGTTCTTGTTTGATGTCGCGATAGACCGATTGCGATCGCGGATCGGGGCGTATCATCAGGCACGACCACAGGACAGAGCGGTCGCACGAGTGAGATCGCCAAAATCTATAATCGATGATATCTTTGGAATCGCTGTATATTCATGTGATCGCTGTGGAATCGCAGGAATTCTAAGGAGTTTGCCAAAAAAAAATTAAAAAAAAATCAGGTTGAAATCGCCGAAAACTGGATGTTATGTGTCACAGTGCAGCGAGCGGAGCGAGAGGTGCTGTGTCACATAACTCTGGTTGTCCCCAGAGCTTATGGACGAAAATAGACATTTAGGGTTTGTAACTCTGTGGGGTCCATAAGCTCTGGCATGACTCGGCAGGCCTCCAAATCGATGTCCTCCAAAGTGCACACCACTTCAGGGGCTTCAGCAGGAGGGCCAAACAAACAGAAGTCCTGCTCAACACATGCCCAGAAATTGACCTGAGCTCAAGTTATGGAGGTAAACGTTCTGAAAACTGCCAGGTTTTCAGTGAGTTGCAAAAGTCTGGCACCAAAATCATTCAAAACTACATAACTTTAGCGCACTCTATCCAAATTCAACAAAGTACATAGATAACTTCATCAGTTTTTCACGACTTACGCACTCCAACCATTTGTTTGTACAAATAAATGGGCCAAATCACCATATTGTGACTTGGCCGATCTAGATGTTGATTCATAGGGGATGGTATCGAGCCGTTAATCTTCCGTATTAATGCTCTTTCCGCATGATTTCGAGTATTCTATTTGTATGCGCTACCTTTTGATGCTTGGCCACTACGATATGGTTCATCACATTATCCCGTTGAAACACCTTTGAGTAATGTTGATAGATCGATAATGCCACATTTTTTATTATTTGTATGACATGTTACGCCGTGAGAAGTCGATGACTATAATCATATCAAATTTTAATTTACCATCATATCACCGTCTTTATCGGAGCATAACACAATGACACAAGGAGCCGATGTCTCTTTATCTTAAGCAGGGGCGGATTTCCGCCTTCGACGAGCATCTGCCCGTGGAGGTGAGGAAGCAGCTCTCTTCCCAACGATTCCCGCGCTCGCTCGCCGTGGCCTCGTTGATTTTTGGGGGGCCGAGGATCTTGATTCACAGCAAGCATCGCACATACTGTTACACAACTTTGTGTCACCTTCCTCCGCGAAATGCTCCATAAGTAAGCGATGTCTGCATATTTGCTTCACATTTTGAGAAAACTGTTCTATTTCGACCAATTTGCGCCTCCGTGTCTCCTTCGTGACCAAATCCTTTTGAAAGTTTTTCCTAATCACTTGAACAGTTTTTGCTGAGAACAACATCAGGCACTTGGTAATTGCCCCATCTCTGCCGGCCCTGCCAACCTCTTGGACATACGCTTCCATAGATTGTGGCATGCTGTGATGCACGATCCAACGAACATCGCCCTTGTCCACCCCCATCCCAAATGCGGTGGTTGCTACCACTATTCTAGTTTCTCCTCGCATCCAAGCATTGACAATGTACACTTGCGATCGTTGTGCCGTATTCAATTCTCCATGATAGTGAGCTGCTTTAATACTGTCACCGCCTTGCTTTTGTTGGCTCAACCAATTTGCTAACTTCTCAGTGTATTTTTTTGTCATGCAATAAATGATTCCAGTAGAAGTCGCTTGCTGATCTAAAACGAATGCTAATATCTGCTTCCAACATGAATCGACAACTATCTCATTCATTGTCTCTTCTCCCCAAAACTTCTCCTCCACATTCAAAATCAAGTTTGCTCTTCTACTAGTGCCGAAAAACTCAACAGGGTTCTTCATTCGCAAAATCTTTTTGATGTCCGTTTTTGTCCTTTCTGTCGCGGTTCCTGTGATTGCCGTGAAGAGAGCACCGGGAAATGTATCCTTTGATTCACCTAAACGGCTATACGCTGGCCGAAAATCGTGTCCAAATTCACTACAGCAGTGAGCCTCGTCCACCACAAAGCGCCGCAATAAACTATTATGCCACAATTCGGCAAGTGCCTTCTGCAAGTGGCCTTCTCCCATCAATGCTTCAGGAGCGACGTACAATAACTGGATCCGTGATCTACGTATCACGTCTATCGCACAAAATCTATCAGCATCCGACATATCACTCGTATATTGCAGAGCCGAAATGTTTTTGGCCTTTAGAGCTTGGACTTGATCATGCATCAGCGACACCAACGGTGAAATCACAACCGTGACTCCTCGGGATACGACGGCAGGAAGCTGGTATGTCAAACTCTTTCCAAACCCAGTGTGTTGCACAACAAATACTTCTTTATCATCTAAAACTGTCTGACAAATTCTCAGTTGATCTCCGCGGAATCTGTCATTGTTGAAGATGCGCCGGTTTCCTAATGTTAACAAATCTGGCGCCTCCATTACAACTGCACGTGTCCACACCCGCCCCCCGCGATCCCATCAATTTTGACCCCAACACATTAAAGTTGACCCTGAAACACTCATTTTTGCTCCTGAAATACTAATTCTGACCGTAAAACACCCATTTGTGATCCCATGCAGCCGTTTTAGACCCTGAAACACTCATTTCTGACCCTAAAACACTATTTACTGACCCTGAAACACTATTCCTGACCCTGAAACACTGTTCCTGACCCTGAAACACTCATTTCTGACCCCGAAACACTGTTTTTGACCCTGAAAAACTCATTTCTGGCGCGGGTACACTCATTCCTGACCCTAAAACTCTATTTTTTGACCCTCAAACACTCATTTATGACCCCAAAACAATTTCACCATAACCGTAGATGTATCAAATGGGACACCTACTTCATCACACATTTTCGATTCTCCTTACCGCGAGTATTTCCTCATCACTATCATCTAGAGTTAATAACTCCTCAACGTCACGATCGTCTTCACTCTCAGGATCCACATCAGGAACACCAGTAGCCAAAAATTCGCGAGCATTATCACGCAACTTCCACAAGTTGACACGCCGCACCCCTTCCACGATCATCTTGCAAACATATGTTTGCATGTCCGTATCTGTCAACTCAGCCAACTTGCCTACAGTCGCCACGGCCCCGGGCCGGCCAATCCCAGGAAGATATCTTCCCTGGTATGGACGGCACAATAAATGGTGTCCACGCGTATGGACAGCGAAACAACACCACGCACACATGTACACATGGACGTTCGCGTAAGTGCAAAAGGTAAAAATGTGAACGTTGCAGGGGAAGGCAGGGAGGGAGGGAGGACTTGCCAGATAACATTTTTTCTTACTATAACTGACTGGAGGTTGTGCTCCAGCATCTCCATCGTTTTATTAGCCGTCCCGGTGCGGAGTTGCTCGGCACTCACGAGCTCGTCCACCATCGACATGTGGTGGGAAAGAATCCGCTCCACGGGGTAAACCTCCCCCTTATCTGGGAGGTGAACGACGAATTCAACGTACGTAGGTATCTTTGGGCAAAATCATTGGTTTCTCGTTCAATGAATTTCCCGGCCCGATGGCGGCGACGGTAGCCCGACCAATGACAAGGTTCGAGAGGCCAGATTTGGTGGCCTTTCCGGTGTCGTAACCGGTACCGATACGACCCACGTCCGCCTGGGGGGTGGCGAAGACGTCCACCTGGTCCCCTACGGCCAAGGGGCCCCCGAGGTTGGGGGAGTGCTTCTCTGCCTGCGGGACCGGCTCTTCGGGGACCGTCTGTTGAGGCGCTTCCACCTGGACACCGTGCGTACGACGTGTGGACTAAGTCGTTCGTACGGGCGACACACGCGTGGAAACATATAAGAAAAACAGTGAAGAACTGGCGCTCACTGGCCAAAACGTACACCCCTGTGGACAACGTGCAAACTACGTGGTTCATAAGGGTGGAAACAATCAAGCAGCACAAGTTGAAAAAAGGTTCACATAACCACGCTTGCGGACGATATCAACAAGAACATTTACCTGCGCAAAGACATGCCATGGGACGTGTCTTAGCCATTCGTTCGCGCAAACAGCATTGAGAATCAAGTGGTAATTCAGGATGTTCCTTTCATGCCGGCTTGGCTTGCCCGGTACAAATGGCTACTGCCCCGTGGTACTTGTCACAGTACTGTTTTCGAAAACAGTACTATGACAAGTACTGACGCGGTGGAATTTTTTTCGATGCCCTCTTGTTCAATACTGATGATATCCTTCATATAATATCATCTTTGGGACCCAAACTGAGTTACCTTGTGCCCCATTGGTCGACAGACCACGTGCCGTGCTCTCGCTGGTAGCATGTTGTCACTCGGGTAGTACTTTATGTGATATAGTGGTTACGGCCTTGTGTGAAAAATGGTGTCACCTCTTTCGATTTCTTTTCTGAGAGATTTTGGCATCAAGTATGCCCCGCAATCATGCAAATTGAAGATATGTAGTATGCCCAATGATGTGTGATTTCGTGGGCCCGCTGGCATACCGTGATTTGATTCAATTGGCATGATACCATCCACCCTACTACATGTGAAAAACCTAATATATTCCAAGCGATCCAACGTGGTACAAGTAGCATGCTAAAATTCATTCCAACAGGTGCCCAAACGCCGTACATCGCCCAAATATGATTCAAAATGATATTTTGGACTATAACCAGCATCGAACGGGGCCTATACGTTGTCGGGGATGCATAGTTGAGTGTCGGATATGCGCTAAGACCTCACATACCGCACAGGTGTACGCGTACGCAAGTAGCATGCTAGGAATCACCCCAACGGGCGCCCTAGCGCCATATATCGCACGGGCATGGCTCAATATGATAATCCGGACTACGAGACGTACTGATTTGGGCATGGCTGATATTGGAGGTGCATGATTGAGTGTCGGGGACGAGGTGCTAGGGCCTGGCAGACAGAGTACCCGTACGCATACACAAGTAGCATGCTCGCAATTATTGCAACGGGTACCCTAGCGCCGTACATCGCCCAAATATGATTCAAAATGATATTTTGGACTATAACCAGCATCGAACGGGGCCTATACGTTGTCGGGGATGCATAGTTGAGTGTCGGATATGCGCTAAGACCTCACAGTCAGCACAGGTGTACGCGTACGCAAGTAGCATGCTAGGAATCACCCCAACGGGCGCCCTAGCGCCACATATCGCACGGGCATGACTCAATATGATAATCCGGACTATGAGACGTACTGATTTGGGCATGGTTGGTATTGGAGGTGCATGATTGAGTGTTGGGGACGAGGTGCTAGGGCCTGGCAGACAGAGTACCAGTACCCATACGCAAGTAGCATGCTCGCAATTATTGCAACGGGTACCCTAGCGCCGTACATCGCCCATATATGATTCAAAATGATATTTTGGACTACGAGAAACTAATTGTGTAGCCTTATGTGAGGGGAAATATTTTTTGGGAGTGGGTGGGTCTAGCAGCTGGGTTGTAGTTGATCCTGGCTGGATATTTGGGTGGTTGCCGCCATTAAGATGCCGTATATTCATATTAGGATGCCATGTGAGGTACATGGATGTGATATAACACTTTATAGGTCACATGGTTCCATGTATCGAGGAAGTTATGGCCGATTTGGCTTAGGGTGCGGGTGCGGGGGAAATGGTATAATTGGGCGTTGAGCGGCCACCACACCTTTCGATATGAATGACACGCTTAATGCATCTTATGCACATGGATAGGCCATGCGCACTTAAACTGACCAACTATACATACATATTGAATTTTAGAAGCCTTCACGACCGGCATACCATGACTTATGTGCTTATGCCACACGTTCGCGCGGAGCCAATTCAAAAAAACAAATCCTCGAAAAAAACGAATTTCCGATTTCTGGCGGGGGTGGCTCATATGCCATCGCCGTGCGGGGCCGAATCCGTATCAATCACGCAAGTGAGTTGCGAAATACCTTACATACCTTCCAATTTCGAAACATGGTGGTTGGTTTGACCTCCAAGGCCTCGGAAGAGGGTCTCCCAAGGGTTCTAGTGTTCAGTACTTGTCACAGTACTGTGCGAATTAATTAATTTTCAGGCTTTGCACCCCTTGAAAGCATGCCGTATAAAAGCGTGTC
>LGRX02004107.1:0-28028 GCA_001247695.2 Cymbomonas tetramitiformis | reverse complement strand
AAGCTATACTTATGCGTCTGCCATGAAATCGAAACGAGAGGGAGTAGAGATGCCACCACCGTATTTAGTAGTGCCACTACTCTACTTGACTACTTGAGCTGCTTGAGACCTCGTGAGCCCTTGAGAATCCCTACCCACTGAACGTATACGTGTATTGGCATCGACCTTCTCAGCACCATCCTTATTCTAGGTTTCGGTGACTACCGGTGACGGTCATCCAGACTACTACAGGAAAGTGACAAGTGGCAGTTTTAGTGCGGTCATTGTGTTACTTTAAGCACCGCTTCACGATCACGGTGACGGGCTCGATTCGGTGACGGGCTCGATCCGCGGTCGGAGACTCGGAGTTGATGTGCGGATGTGGCCGTAGCCCGCGGCTACCCCTGCCGCGATGCCAAAGCCGAAGAAAGCAAAAACGCACGTTGACGGTTAGGTCGGGCCGGGCCGGGAACAAGATGGGCGGGACCTGGGCCGCACGGGGCGGGGCGGAAGAGCCGCGGAGGCGTGCTCCCGCCCTAGCATGAAAGCGAGGCTAGGTGGGGGGGGAGGGCTTCCGAGCGCAAGGCTTGGCCCCTAGCTAGAGGGGCCCGATGAGGGGGTAGATCCAGCTCCCGCCCGGCGGGTGACGAAGCGGGGTTAGATGGGGGGGCGTCCGAGCCAGGCTTGCCCCCTGGAGCCCCAGTGAGGGGTTGGATGCTGGACTTTAGGTTCAGGGTTATTATTATGGGCTCTGGTAGCCCCTAGCCTGACCTGTCTCTGATCGGAACCGTGACTCCGCTAGTAGCTAGGATGACAGTACAGTAATACTGTACTGTCAGTCATTACTTCGTATTATCCGGGTTTCCGAGATGCATGATAAAAAGCACTCGGCCGGACTGTTTATGGGAGCTTAGCCAGTTTGTTTCACCGAGCGGAACACCTGTTCTCGCATTGGATCCAACGAACGCTACCGGATGCGACAGTAGACGGACCGAGGGACAGACACGAGACACAAGGAGACATGCAGAGGGCCGGGCGCGGATCCCGATTCTTGTTGGGTGTTGGTTTCTTTCGGTGGCGAGGCGCGCGAACGCGACACTCAGCCCTCACAGAAATTATCCGGTTCTGTAACCCAGTGGGCACAAATACCGATCGCCACCCGCGAAGTGCAATGCGAGCAGCTCTCGATAGGCCTCCACCCTTATTGATCGGCAGATGACCCCCAGCAGGTAAGTATGCCTTATACGCCCAGCCCACCCGCATATATCTGGGCCCACGTTCCACACGCCTTATGGGAGCAGCGGAGCACGCATCGTGCACAGCCGATGAAAACGTCCAACTCCGCTCTGTGACACCACAACGTATCATCCGCACATTCGCCATTGCATCCCAAGACCTTCTCGCCATCCTACAATCACTATCAGATTGAGATGTAGCGGCCTACCTTCACGCTCCGCCACCAGCCAAGCGAAAGTTGCGAGGGTGTGAGCTGAGGGGTGCGAAGGTATCTCTTCCTTGGTTTCGTAGGGTGTGGGCTGCACGCAGGTGGAGGTAGTGCAATACCACGAGCATGCTGGTTGGCCAGCTGTGCAAGCACAGCTATACGGCACAACCGCCCAGAAAAATTAATTTAATATCATAGGGGTCAATGACCCCTGTATCAGATATTAAACTGATAAGAACAGATACTACACTTGATCTTAGCCAAAAGGCCGAGAAAGGTATGAGTTGCTAGTCGCCGTCACGGCTACTTATCCGCATCCTCACGCCGCTCGCTTATGGGAGGCGAGCAAACCAACCGACTCCACCGCCCCCATCGGGGCGCCTGTGACAGTGCGCCTCTTCCGAGAGAGCGAGAGAGAGAGCCCTGTGTGACTGTGCGTGGTGGCGAAAGGGGAAGTGATGCCAATGCCATGCCAGGCGGGGGAGAGCGCGCTGTTGTTATTGTGTCCGTGGGTATTCTTTCCTTATTTTGAAGTGATGACAGGAGACCTAAGGTTCCTGACCAGAAATTCACCACCTCGTGAGAGTGTGGTGGGGATTGGATATAGTTTTCAACCAGCAATTGACGCGTCTCGGTTACACCTCATAAACTGCGTCATTGCCCCAAGCGCAAAGATGACCATCGTACCACCAGAACCTGGCCTTATGGGCCCACAACTCGGGACACTCTTATGGGAGCAGCGGAGCAACATGCGTATATGCCTTACCTGTGCCCCTGTTCTGACTTGGTTTTAAATGGATGTTCTCTTTCGAGACACAAAAATTGGATCAGACGGCTGTGTGTGAACCACGCTCGGTAAACTTTAGTAAAAGGCGAAAGTTTAATACGCCAGAAGAGTGGATCACGCCGTTGCCCAGGATTTCCTTCGCCAGTCGTATTATACGCCCATGCGACGTTCGTGCCTTATGGGAGAGCAAACAACAATCGAATCCTCCGTGTCTTGTGCACATGACAATCGATGATGGCTTGATGGGGTTGGAACGGGTGGGGGTATTACATTCACTACGACTAGACGTGCGCGGGCGGGACCTGCGCTGGGGCGGCGCCTCCTATTCATTAGACATGGGGCGGGGCCCGCGTCCGCGAGCAAGGCTTGCTCCCGCCCTAGTGAAAGAGGGGCGTAGTCGGTGCGGGTGGGCGGGGCCAAGGTGGGTGGTTGTCAGGGATATGACCGATGATATATGTGTCATACATGTCATGTCATGTCATGTCATGTCATGTCATGTCATGTCATGTCATGTCATGTCATGTCATGTGTCATAATTACATACAGTCGTCAAGTATTGTCAGTACGGGCGACTATGACATGTACAGTCAGAATGTCTGTCATCCACCTAAGGTGAGTGACATCTATCATCGAGAGGCCACGTATATGGCATCGAGATGGCGAAGCAAGACAAGTCTTGACGAACTGAAGTGTTCTGATAAGACGCGTCTTCGCTTCAAGCATGCACTGAACAACATGCGAGCATCAAAGGCTTTATTCGTCTAGCCGATGCGGGAAGTTCACCTAGTGCTCTCGGGTTCACAATCCGATGGTGGTAACGCGTGCGACGCGTGAGAGCACTATAGTATATGAGGAGCATTGGGCTCAAGCAAGCACTTCTGGTCACCAGACTGCTGCACTCATACCCACCAAACTCTTGCGCGTAGCTGTTGCAGTTCAATAACAGCCGTGCCATATATCTTGTCCATCAAGGACCGTGACAGTGGTAAATGAATCGCATAGTAGTCATACGCGGGTGCATAAATCATGGACCACGTTTAGACGCGATTTGGAGCATGCATCTCGAACAATAATGCATTCTAAACACACACCGCGCCTTCCGCGCGCCCAAGGCCCAAGCTATACTTATGCGTCTGCCATGAAATCGAAACGAGAGGGAGTAGAGATGCCACCACCGTATTTAGTAGTGCCACTACTCTACTTGACTACTTGAGCTGCTTGAGACCTCGTGAGCCCTTGAGAATCCCTACCCACTGAACGTATACGTGTATTGGCATCGACCTTCTCAGCACCATCCTTATTCTAGGTTTCGGTGACTACCGGTGACGGTCATCCAGACTACTACAGGAAAGTGACAAGTGGCAGTTTTAGTGCGGTCATTGTGTTACTTTAAGCACCGCTTCACGATCACGGTGACGGGCTCGATTCGGTGACGGGCTCGATTCGGTGACGGGCTCGATCCGCGGTCGGAGACTCGGAGTTGATGTGCGGATGTGGCCGTAGCCCGCGGCTACCCCTGCCGCGATGCCAAAGCCGAAGAAAGCAAAAACGCACGCTGACGGTTAGGTCGGGCCGGGCCGGGAACAAGATGGGCGGGACCTGGGCCGCACGGGGCGGGGCGGAAGAGCCGCGGAGGCGTGCTCCCGCCCTAGCATGAAAGCGAGGCTAGGTGGGGGGGGAGGGCTTCCGAGCGCAAGGCTTGGCCCCTAGCTAGAGGGGCCCGATGAGGGGGTAGATCCAGCTCCCGCCCGGCGGGTGACGAAGCGGGGTTAGATGGGGGGGCGTCCGAGCCAGGCTTGCCCCCTGGAGCCCCAGTGAGGGGTTGGATGCTGGACTTTAGGTTCAGGGTTATTATTATGGGCTCTGGTAGCCCCTAGCCTGACCTGTCTCTGATCGGAACCGTGACTCCGCTAGTAGCTAGGATGACAGTACAGTAATACTGTACTCTATAGTTTGGCTATCATTGGCTATCATTGACTAACTTTGGCTATCCGATTTGAAATTATGACAGCCCTGTCATCGGGGGGTCTGTGGGGGTGTCTAGGGGTCACAAAAATTAAATTTTGCCGATTTCATCGCCGGTGGGGGTCCCTTTCGTCGACCCCCCCAAATTTCAGTAGGTTTAGGGTTTAGGGTTTAGGGTTTGGGTTCGAGAAATTACGTGAGAATTACGTCAGAAATCGTAATTTAGTTCAAATGCGTATTTAATAAAATAGGGCACCGGGTAGTAGGGTAATGGGCATTTGAAAAAACATTTTCTAAATCATAAAAAAATTTCTACAAAAATACTTTTCTTCCTTTGAAATACTTTTCTAAACAACCCATTACCCTACTACCCCTTACTTTTTATATAATTATATATATATATATAAAGATAAGTAATTTTATGTTAATCTCTCATATTCCCTCATATTCCCTCATATCAAAATTTGCCGATTTAATCGACGATGGGGGGTGCCCTACGTTGACCCCCAAAAATTTCAGCAGGTTAAATCGCGGAAATAGCATCGTCTCGGTCACATCTCGGTAAAAATGCGTATTTAATAAACGAATAGGGTACCGGGTAGCTAGTAATGGGCATTTTTAAAAACATTTTCTATTTCATAAAATTTATTCTACAAAAATACTTTTCTTCCTTTGAAATACTTTTTAAAACAACCCATTACCCTACTACTCATTACCTTTTATTTAAATAAATAAATGTTAATTTATGTTATTCTCTCACATTCTCTCACATTCTCTCATATCCTTTTTTTAACTTATATTTTATTCGTATGACTCTGCATTGCGGTCGCGGTAGGATGACTCTAAAAATTCGATTATGACTCTGCATCGCGGTATGATGACTCTGAAAATTTGATGATGACTCTGAAAATTCGATGATGACTCTGAAAATTCGATGATGACTCTATGATGACTCTGAAAATTCGATTATGACTCTGCATCGCGGTATGATGACTCTGAAAAATCGATGATGACTCTGAAAATTTGATGTTGACTCTGAAATGACTCTGAAAATTCGATGCTGACTCTGAAAATTCAATGCTGACTCTGAATTATATTTATATAATTGTGACTATTAAGGAACGAATATGCTGCTGACTCTGATTTATTTGAGATGACTCTGAAAATTCGATGATGACTCTGATGTATTTGAGATGACTCTGATTTATTTTAGATGACTCTGCATCGCGGTATGATGACTCTGAGATGACTCTAATTTATTCGAGATGACTCTGACCGTCGACTGTAAGAATGACAGGTTGTCGAAGGCAACGAACGCGATGCCATCGTTCAGACAGCGCACGCATAGAAGTTTTCGATTTATAATCTGCGACGTTCGATTTAATCGACTGCAAAATATAATCGAGGGCGCGAGACATAAAGTGAAACTGAATATAATTTATATAATCAAAATGCACAGTCGATGCATAGACGTTATCGATATATATGAAACCCCGTCGTCGATGTGTCGTCCGCGCATTCCGACGAATTTCAATTTCGATTTGATGACATAGTTTCTTAAATCTTAAAGCACGAATGTAAATTTCAATGCATCCGACGATGCAGATTAATTTCTAACGGTCTCAGTGAGTTTCGTTGACTGAAATATTTATTTTCAATTAACTCTTTAACAGAAGGTACGTTTCTTGAAGCACCCAACCCCCTTGGCGGCTCAGTGACAGCTACTTTTACAGTGACAGTTATTCAACATGCAGCGCGCTGAAAGTGATTTTATACCCCAGCGAGTATGAGCGTACCTTAATTGCCGCACAGTCAGTGATTCATACCAAGTCGACCTATGACTTGCTGGAGCAAACGTTGCACCCCGCCCCAAAGTTTGAAGGTACCGGTGCAGTAGCACAAGTAGAAGCATGGATAAAGGCTTATCCCCCAGGGACAGTCGAGATCATTCTCAAGGATTCGTATCTAGGACTTGTGAAAGAAGTCTCATACGAACCCACCCCTCATCAAGTTGCCCAAACGTTAATAAACATGGGCAACGAAAAGGGGTTGGAATATGTTAAGTTCAAACATGATGCCCGTGCCTTAAGAGAAATGGGCAAAGCCCAGGTCAATTTAGAAGAGCGCTCAAAGAATAAGCCTCTGGATGAATATACTGAGGAGGAGCTTGAGGCCTACCTCGCTCGTAAAAAAGCTGCTAAGGAGAGCGAAAAAAAAAGCTGCTGCTGAGTCCATGGGAGTGGGTGATCTCCTAGGATCGGAGCGCGCCCCCTCGCCTGCAAGAAGCACCCTTAGCTCCCTCTTTCTTGGTGCAAAAGCCTAAGGTGCGCGCTTTTTTTCAGTTTCCTTTACTTGTTTTACATGTCCGATCTTCCTTGCAAGAAGGGTTTAGGGTTTCGTTTTGACTAACATGCTACGTTTGCCTTTGTGTTGTGCGCAGAATTATGGCTCCCAAAAAAGCTCCGAAACGTGAGCGCGATCTCGTTGACCGCGAGTGGCTTGAGTGGGTCGCTAACCCTCAAGAGAAGCAACGTGAAGAAGCACACTTCCGCACCGACGAGCATGGGCACGTTGCCCAAACCACGATCGCTTCCTTTAGGGATAGTGGACCTTGGGTCACCGAGTGGTGGCTGTGGAAGCGTTTCAGCGAGCAGCATGCTTTTTACATGGACGAGATAGAGAGCTTAAAAATGACGGTGAAGGACCTAGGGTTGCAAGTGCAAGGTGCAACGGGTAGCATGGCGCATGCTAGCGCCCCAACCGAGTCACCTATCACTTCTCCCAACAAGAAGAAAAAAGTGGTTGCTATCCCGAAAGCTGAGAAAAATAAGATCGAAGTAGCCTCGGAGAAAGCTACCCGTGACTTCCTTATTGACCCCATGTCTTTCACGGAAAAAGATGCCCGTGCGATCCTCTTCTTTCGTGAGCTTGAGGAGCGTCAGTTTGTGAGTGTTGAGGGAGATACCGTTGTTGTACGTGTTTAGTTACATAGTCAAGAGACTTATTTTGTTGTAACTTTCTTTTATTATACAAGCCCTTCGATCTTTGGCAACCTTTCAACTTGCCTAGTGTTCATGAATCTTGTCATGCACAACCAATAGTGACTTATTTGCTTGCAATTGAATATCATTTTAACTTGCATATGTATTCTATTTATTTGTCTTACAATATCATACTTATCTTGACTTAATACGCAAGCATATGTGCATACTTATTTGTCTCTCAAATAACCGAGAATAATAGGGTTTATTGATACGTGAATAACTATTGAGTCACTAGGTCTTTCAGGCTCAAACTTTGCATACATATAGGTATTTTATAGACGAACATTTTGACATATCGTATGCAATATTTGGAGCAATATAACATCCAAACTGAATATCATTTCTTTTGTCTTTAAAATAACCGAAAATAATAGGGTATATTCATCGGTTCATAACTTTTGAAATACTTGACCGTTTTGGCTGGAAAAAAAAGGGGTAAGAGCTTTTTAATAGACGAACATTTTGACATATCGTATGCAACATTTGGAGCAATATAACTTCCAAACTGAATATCATTTCTTTTGTCTTTAAAATAACCGAAAATAATAGGTTATATTCATCGGGTCATAACTTTTGATATACTTATCCAAATCACTCCCAAAAAATTTTGTGTTTATCTACATTTTAATACGGACATTTTGAGCTATTGAAAGCCCCAAAAAGATGAGTGCAAATGTCACAACTGAAAATTGCTCTTGACACTCACGGAAGCGGGGTGGACCTTGTTTGGGTCATAACTTTTGATATACTTATCCAAATCACTCCCAAAATTTTTTGTGTTTATCTACATTTCAATACGGACATTTTGAGCTATTGAAAGCCCCGGAAAGATGAGTGCAAATGTCACAACTGGAAATTACGGTTGCGGTTGGTTTTATTGTTTGGGTCATAACTTTTGATATACTTATCCAAATCACTCCCAAAAATTTTTTGTGTTTATCTACATTTCAATACGGACATTTTGAGCTATTGAAAGCCCCTTTTCTTTTTTCTAATCAGGTTTTATGCCGCATTTTTGTCTAATTGAGCTTGAATTTTGTTAAGCGCCGCCTTTCTTTCATCTTCGGTATATTCTAAACTATTCAAATATTGAGTATAAGCCGTGTTTGGTTCGTGGGCTGCGACTTCCGATAATTTTACGATATCTACCTTGAATATTTTTGAATAAATGTTTTCGGTCATTTTTCGGAAGATTTGATTTCCGATTCCATGAATTGAGGTCATTTTTTTGCCCAAAGCCGATGATGTAAATGGTCTTGGTGGTTTTGTGTTTGTCTCTAGAAGATGTTCTCGTGGATTGTTTTTATCCTTTATCGAATCATTGATATACTTTTGCACTAATGGATTTATAATGTAATCAATTTTGAAACTATTACCCGTTTTTAAATCGTGAATTCGCATATGTCCATTGTTAAAATTGTAGTAGTTTGCATTTTCATCGGTCATTTGATTATCACTTTTGACCAGTTTTACATTGTCATAATCTATTCGTGGAGTAAAGCTTAAGGACTCTTTACTCAAATCTTGTTTTGAATACATGCCGATGCTATAAAGCATAGCTATTAAATGGTCCATTGAACTCGGTTTTGACTTTCTTAATTCTAATTCTTTTTTGAAAACATTAATAAAGTCGTCGACATAATCGGTGGTATCACTTATTTTTTTATTAATCTTGCTTCCTTGTATGCTTCGTTGTAATATTTTAGCTTGTAAATCAAAAAAATTGTAACGTTCGATTCCAATAATTTTCATTAAATCCTCGTTCTTGGTATTATACAACTTGGGAGTTAATTGAACTTGTTTAATTCTTGTCGTTTCATTTTTATATGCCGTATTTAACATATCAAGTATTTCTTCATTAGTATATTTTGTATACAACTCCGTCCATTTGGTTGCTTGTAAACTAAACACCTTGACAAAATTGTTGACAACATTTTTCCATTGCTTTTTGGTAGCTTCGGAAATGCCCTCATCCGAATCTAAAATTTCGAAAATTTCATCTCTTGACAGTACATCTTTTTGACCCGACGGTGGTAGTGTGTTGGAAGGTGTAGTAGTGGAGGCGGTTTGTGTAGTTGTCGTATTAGATGTTTGAGTTGTCGTTTGAGCTCGTATTGGTCGTGGTCTTGGTACGGCAAAGTTCAGTTTTCGTTCCTCCGCACACCTCGATAAAAAGGCTTTTTGTTCTCGTGACCAATCATACTTTTCTAAAGTATCTTCTTGTGGGCAATAATTTGGATTATTTTTAGCTCTTAATATGATTTTTTCCATATTTTGTTGAGTCTTGGTTTTATTATAATAATGTCGCATTTGAGCTCGTTTTTTTTTCGTCGATTGCATATAATTTTTCTCGGATTTCTCTTGTTAAATATGGTTCCGGATAGTCGTTTTTCAAACGGTATTCTTTTTCCGCCATTCTTTTTTCCGGTGTGCTCATCTTCGCTTATCTAATACTATTTACGACTATTTTCTTTAAGTTAAAAAAACGTAAGAAAATGTGTTTTCTTATAATGTATGAGACTTTTAGAGTTATTTTGTGGCACGTGCTCGGTATCAAATGCGTTATGTACAAAATATTCCGATTGTGAAGTTGTGTCTCTTGACATTCTTAAAAAATTTAACGCTACGATTACAACTAACATCCTAGATTGGGATTACACAATCTACAAACCAAAACATTTTGATATAATATGGGCAAGCCCTCCGTGCACAAGTTATTCAAAAGCACATAGAAAAGGTGTCCGAAATCTAAATTTGGCTGATGCGATGGTAAAACGAACATTGACCATTATAGAATATCTCCAACCCAACTATTGGTATATTGAAAACCCATCGGACGGTGGCTTGTTGCAACATAGAGATTTTATGCAATCATTAACAAAATACAAGCATACGTGTTCATATTGCAAATACGGGTTTGGTTATCGTAAAACCACAAATATTTGGACAAATAAACAAAACCTTGAGTTGAAAATGTGTTCCAAAAAAACATCTTATTGTGATACTAAAATAAATTATGGGAAGCACATTGAAACCGCACAACGGACGCGTAGCTCAAATGCAAATATTGGTTACGGCGTTAAATGTGTAGAAAGTGCATATCGCATTCCCTATAATCTTATACTCGATTTAATGCCATAAAAGGTATTGGGTTGCGGGTAATGGGCATTTCTAAAAAAAAAAATGCTATAAGTTTTTTTACAAAAATACTTTTCTTCCTTTGAAATACTTTTTAAAACAACCCATTACCCCATACCCCTTACTTTTTACATTATATATATATGTGGGATAAATAGTGCTGACTATATACTGAGGTGTGGGAACACAGAATGCTTACACTTAAGATAACATAAGAAGTGAAGTTAGATTGAGTGTCGCTCGGCTAAAGCCCGAAACCCTGAACCTGTGACAGCCGTACTGTACGGAGTACTAGTACAGACAGAGGACTGTGACACACACGGGGTGTCACATCCAGCACACCACCCTGTACTATTACGGAGGAAGAGTTAGGGTGGAACAGGTAGTTTGTCAGGTGAAACAAAACACACCATCTCAAGCGGTGGAAACAAATTTCTAGTGGGGGCCTGTGCTCTTGGCCAGGGCGGTCCCAAATCTCTAGCTAGCACTACACACTGAAGGCTACTGTGCCCGTGATACAGATCTAGCGGTGCTACTAGGCTTTTGACAGTAACTCTAGCCACCTTTAAAGTGGTCCACAGAGCAGAGTTCACAGAGATTGTAGTTGTTGTAGTTCTCAAACTGGAAGTCCAGATTGTAGTTGCCGAAGCTGTCAAAGTCCAGATTGAAGATGTTGTAGAAGTCAATCGGTCCAGTGTCCAGAAGGTCGGGGTCAGTGAAGTAGTCCACTGCGCCATTCTGATAATCAGAGCAGGCACCGTACACCACCGACCGTGGAGCAACCTCCACATCACAAAGTGTCGTGGCGGTGACGGTGTCGATCAAGGCGATGCTAATGCACAGAAACAGAGCAGGGAGTGCTGCTGCCGTGAGGAATTTCCCGATTGAAGGTGCCCGTACACCACCAACCCGTGGAGCGGGTGGTGGGACGGCATCATGCAAGTCCTCGTCGTCGGACTCCGTGTCAGCCACGCTAGCGGAATCATGCGTGGAAGAAATGTACGGAGGCAGGGGTTTGAAGGATTGAAGTGAGACCTGCGGCTCGGGCTCGAAGAAGCCCAATTTTACAGACATGTTGTCCATAAAGGACTGCTCGAAGGGCGCCTCACCGTCAGCGAACTGCTTCGGGTAAATTCCCGCGTCCCCCTCGGCCTCGATCGCCACTTCCGGCTCATGCTCCACGACGGCATCGTCAATCACGGAGGGCGCGGCCGAACCGAAGTGCACCATCGGAAAGTGCTGAGTTTCGGACTCAGCACCACCAGCCACCTGCTTGAGCTCTCGGAGAGCGGTGCGACGTGCTTCATGCACGCGGGTAGCAAGGAGCGAGGGTTGGATGGGCGTCAATCCCGCGTACTGTGCTCGGAGCCCCACGTCAATGTCCTCGGAGAACGTGAAGGGCTCCTCGTCCTGCCGAACCAAGGGATGATCATGCTGTGCACACAGTCGAGCAAAGGCGGTGTCGTCCTCAGTGTCAAACGCGGTCTGGAAGGCGGACACGAGGCCGTCGGCGTCGTCGGCTTGCTCAATCACGCACTCGTCGCATTTGATGTCGGCGGTGGGGCAATTCGCGGAGTCATGCCAAAACCCCGGAGGGCAACGGACACACTCCGGAACGAAGGCTTTGGAGAGGACGTGGAAGGAGACGGAGTGCATGCCGTAGTTCTTCTTGTCGCCGTTGTGGCGTCGAACGCCTTGCGGCCAATTCCCGTCCTCGGGAAGGGGCGAAGCGGCGAAGCGGTGCTTGAGATCACGCCTTCGGCCGTGAAACTTCCCATCCACCCGACGGTTCTGGCGGTCACGCCAGGAGGAGGGCGGAAAGTGCACACCTGGCTTGCCCGTAGGCTTGCCCGCAGCCGGAGCCGGCCACCTAGTCGTCGGCTCGTCGTTCGCATCCTCGTCGGAGAGCGTTGCAAGAACCTTGTTGGCGGCGTCGATGTGGAACTGAAACTCTTTGATGAGGGCCTTCACGTCAACGTCGGACGGCAGGCCAGAGTACAGGATGTTCTTGTCCATGAGGGGCACGTGCTTCCGCTTGCCGGCGTTGGCGTCCCAAATCTCGAGGACGTGGGCGTAGATGTCCTCAAGGTCCACCTTGGCCAACTCAACGTCGAGTCGAAGCGGTGTGATGACCTTGTCGTAGAATTCGGTGTCGAGCGAAGCCAGAAGCTGCTTCTTCGCCATCATCTCGTCGAGAGGTCCAGAAGGTCCGTTGCCAATAGCCGTAAGGCAGGCGTCAAAGTCCTGGATAAGTGGATCGGGGTCCTTCTCGGAGTTGAAGAAGATAGAGCAAAGCTCCTCGTAGTGCCCAAGAGGTCGGACCACGCGAGGGATCAACCTCTTGGTGACCTCGAGGAGGGCACGCTTGCCATCCTGAGGTGAAGCCCGTCCCGAGGCATCAACCCAACGCCGCGCGGGTGAATTTGGAGAAGTCAACGATGTCAAAGTCGAGAAGAGAATAGCGTTGAAGATGGCGTTGACCTCCTTCGTCGCGTCCGCCAGATCAAAAAGAGCGGCGTTGGTGGGGTCCTTCTGCTCGAACGCGCGCTGCAAGGACTTCACAATGGACGTCCAGAGCGTGTTGCGGTTCGACTCATTGCCTCGGAAGGTCTCGTCCTTGGAGCCCAAGGCGTCGCGAGAGATCCTCTTGATGATGTCCACGTCCCAAGTGGAATTTTGGACGGCCGTAGCACGAGTCCGGTCCGCAGCCGTGAGGGTAACACCGGGAGAATCCGGCGTCGGCCTATAACGAGAGCCGACGTCGCGTGAAAAAATCGTGTCTAGTCTAATGCGGTTGTTGGCCCCCAAGGGAGGCGTGACGTGAGAACTAACGCTCATGTTGAGAATCCAATAGGTGGGAGCGTTGGGGTAGAGGGCCGATGTCGGAGAATACAGAAAAGCGATGGTCGAGAGCCGTAAGATGCAGTGCCGGAACGGATAAATAAGGAAGCCGTAACTGTGAAATTGCAAGATCGGAACGCGGAGGCCAAGGAATCCCACGACAAAAATTGATCAAGTTTCAGTCGAGTAAAATCCAACGCGGACAATACAAATTAATCCCAGGTAGGCGAACGCTGCAGCGATACCAAACTCAATCCGCCCGTAAACTAGCCCTCGACCGCAACTGCGAAAATCACGACATCAAATTTGGGCCCCCAACGCCCCACCAAGCGGAGCGGCTTAGCCACTCATGTAATCAAAAGTAGTGGAAGGTGCCTGGCGCACCATAACCTGTGGGATAAATAGTGCTGACTATATACTGAGGTGTGGGAACACAGAATGCTTACACTTAAGATAACATAAGAAGTGAAGTTAGATTGAGTGTCGCTCGGCTAAAGCCCGAAACCCTGAACCTGTGACAGCCGTACTGTACGGAGTACTAGTACAGACAGAGGACTGTGACACACACGGGGTGTCACATCCAGCAATATATATATAACTTTAAGACATAACTATACTAGAGTATACTTGAAGCACTAACAACATAACAAGTATTCACTATATACACCGAATACTAACAATCTCGCTTTTGATATGGCTTCTACTTCGAATTTGTTGTACGACGCTCCCCACGACATTCAAGTAATCATTTGGAAATCCTATTTTTCAAATATTGTCTTGAAAGAATTGAAAGCACGTGCTTGTCAAGAATACACATTTATCAATAAAAAAATGGTATGATGTTTTATACACCAAAAATCGTCCTCATTTATATGATTTTTATTGTTGTAATGACATTGTAATGTCTTTGAATATTAAGAAGAAAAATATAAAAATTAATATCAAAAAAGGCAATGATATTCGATATATATTTATGGTGGAATATGAGAAGAATAAGGACGCCCTACAAAGAAATTGCGAAGACAACAATTTGAGCATTAAAGGAACGATGAAAATATTAAGCAATAGATTGAAGTCTTTATAATTTGTTATTGATAATTAAAACCTAGCAAAGACTTCTTTGTTAACATATATAATTTGTCACGTTCACTTAACTCCACGGATGGCGATTCGTTGATTTCGCTTTTAGATACTTTTTTACTTTTTTTTTTGTTCTTTACAACAATTTCTTCCTCCTCACTCGATTCGCCACTTGACTCTTGTACATAAACAACTTTTTTCTTGGGCTTAATTTTTTTGATAGATTTTTTATGAATTGTCACCTCGTCCGTTTGATGGTCTTTTAATTGTTCCTCATCTATTGAATCGTTAGTATCACATTCGGGTTCGGAATCATCCTTGGTCACCGCCTTTGATATCACTTTTTGAGCTTTTTCGTGCATTTCCCTCTTTTCTATTTCATTTGCTAATTTGATGTCGGCTTTTTGTTTAGATTTTTCACGTCGAATCGCTAACGCCTTCTCTCGAGCCTTGGCAAGAATTTGTTTGTGTTCATCGGACAACGGTTCACCTTTCTTTGGCATTTAATATAAACAAAAAGAAAATAAGCCAAAATAAATTTACTTGCTTTCACTTTTGTTTTGTGGCATATATATACCACCTATACTAGATTGATTGGGATACTTTAAATGTTTAATTTGTGGATGATAACGAGGTCTATAGAACACAACCGTTTCCGCGTTAATTGGCGTTTTATTTGTCACAAGATAACTCTTATAACCTACTCCGTCCGGATATGAACCTCGCGAACGTCTTTCAAAATATCGACTTACGGAGCGGCACGGTTCTATCATCGAGGATGCCGGGCGGTGAGTGTTCATTAACATAGGATTCATAGGTCCATTGTTACCTCGGAATTTTGAAAATTCATTTAACTTATTACCACCTACAATCGGTTCATTGACGACATATTGTGGAGCTTGGAGACCGGAGCGAATTTTCATTTGGTTTTGGAATCCTTTTATGCGTAAAGACATTTCTTTTATATAATAATTGTTAATATAATAATTCGATAAATATGGCGTCATTTCACACCAAGACTTTTACAAAATATGACGACTATGCTACTCCTAAGTCCGCTTTTGAAAATATCAAACAATTTATTCCGAAAGAAAAAATCTTATATGAACCGTTTTATTGTGATGGAATTGCGGGCGAATACCTACAAGAGATTGGTTGCCAAAAGGTTATACACAAACCAACTCTAGATTTTTTCATAGATAGTGAAACATTAGATTATGATTTCATATTGTCAAACATCCCATATTCCCAAAAAAAAGAAGTATTGACGCATTTAAAGAAAATTGGCAAACCGTTTATGTTGTTGTGTCCGATATCAATGCTCAACACAAACTATTTGCGCGAATTATTTGCAAATGACATCCAATTAATAATACCTAGGAAACGAATTCAATTTTACAAAATTGTAAATAAAGAAAGAACTTTCCCGGGAAAATGTAATTTTGAAACGGCGTGGTTTTGTTATAAAATGAAATTACCTCGAGACTTAAATTTCCTCTCTTGAAAATTTATTTTCTATTTCTCCAATATTCCCTTCCATAAGAAACATATATCTCGCGGTCTTGTTTTAAATTTCGATTTAATACTATGTTCCCTACATTGTTGATTCTTGCATTATTCTTACATCCCATTTTTCTAGCATCTAGAGGCGTACAACTATTGTATTTGCCCGCGACCGAATTGGTTTTTGCGGCATCAAAATATGCATTTGGATTGTTGCTCCAAATATGAGTCATATCCTTCACACTCGGAAATTTGGCGTTCATTTGTTGTAACGTCATTTTGTCGGTTCCAATAGTGTATCTTCCAACCATCGTGCCTTTCTTTAAATTGCTCTTGGCATATACACCTTGACCCGAGTTAGGTATTTGGCTATCGCCGACTACAACTTGCTTGTGTACATAACATAATGGACTCCATTTGCAAGTCATATTCTTACATCGATGCCCGGATTTGGTCATAGCCGTACATCTTTCACAAGGAGTTTTCATATATATTTACTATTAACTTTCCATTTTTAAATTGGCATTCGGTACTATTAGCTCATTAAAGCATTTCCGATACTTCTTATTTGAATCTTTGGGGTTCAAGTCTATAAGCAAAAAACAATATTTTTCTTTGGTAGCATAATCATATACTTCCATAAATTCTTCAAGAGGTATCTCTCCCGAAACACTTTTTATACGTTTTCCATCTCTTTCTCGTCATATATTTTGAACAAACATAATGCCGTTGCATTGTTTCTTACGGCACGAGGTAAACCAAATTGGGCGCTTGAAAAGTTTTGGACGCAAATCAACAAACTCAAGCCTAGAGCACCTCCCATATTTTTTGAGAACATTCCTGTGCCAGGGGCACGACGACAGATGCTCGGAGATATGTTTTTGATTGAACGTGCAAAGGTACACAATTCGGATTTTTATAATATACTGGATCAGGGCCAGATTGAGGTACAAACGATAATTGGGTTCCGAGTTCTGAAGGCTAAACACTTCTCAAGTGCTCTACTTATTCACTCGTCACTCAGGTTGCAGGGTCAACCACTCGAGAGCCGATGTCACACTTCGGCTCAACGTTCAGTTCCCGATCCGATCTCATTTCAAATTCCGATTCGTCATTCTCGATTCAGATGTTATGCCGACAGGCTGACACGATGACTGCCCCACAGTACTGTCATACTACTGTACTGTCATACTGTCATACTGTCATAGCGTCATACTGTCATACTGTCATAACCTTAATATCTGATATTCGATTTCATTGTCTTTTCAACCCCGATGCGAATCTGACCATTCTTCGAGGGACTGACTGAGTTCCACGATGACACTCCCCCACAGTACTGTCATACTACTATAGTGTCATACTGTCATACTGTCATAGTGTCATAGTGTCATACTGTCATACCCCGGACATCTGGTATTCATTCTCATCGTGATTTCAAGCCCAATTTCACTGCCATCGTGCCAATCCCAGATTACCCCCGATGACACACATACGGACGCATAGGCATATCGGCTCACGCTGTGCCTCCGGGCACAACTCTCCCCCCCTTAGGAGTGGTCTACCTCCTGGGATCACTCCGCCAAGGTACCCATCTAAGTTCCAGTTCTTAGGTTTTCTGGTTCCTTTCTGTTTCCAGTTCTTAGGTTCTCTGGTCCCTCTTCGAGCATAGTTTGCCTGCCGCTACCAGGGCACCACTTTCAAGAAGAAGGGTGCCACTTGGAATCTAAAGCGGGTCTTCAGTGTCGCGGAGGCGTAAATGTCGGAAAAGCTGTCGTAGCAGGAGTGCTGGTACGGGGTATACACTCGCAGATCGACCTGCTCCAGTCTGCTGCGGGTGAGGTCCAAGCTGAGCAGTCTCTGGGTGAGCGCCGGTTGCCCATCTGCACGCACACGGTGTTGAAGTAGTACAGCGTAGCAGGGGCGAGGGTGGTGCTGAGTTCGTCCATATGCAGGTGGGTTTCATGTACTGCGTACCATACATGCAGTAGGTACACACCAGCGGTGGGGGAAGCTGGCGCATCATAGGGCGAAGCCGTAGCGCGTTAGGGAAGCGACCTCTGGGGTTTTCCATGAACCAATGTTTTGGCTCTAGGTAGTCAATGATCTGCAATGCTCGTCGTACGATTTTATCAGCCTGGGGAAGGTCAGGGGGTCCACCAGTGGTGCGCGCTTGACTGTACTGCCTGCAGGGGGGACTTGCCCAAATAACATCGAAGAATCCAGGCGGGTATTGTCTGTAGTCCCATTGCAGGATGTCACACACATGAGTGGGTTGCCAGATATGTCCGGAGTCGAGGGTCACCACTGAGGCGGAGGGGAAGCAATTTAGGAATTCCCTCTCTACTGAGCCAGTACCGCTGAAAAGTACGAGAATCCTGGGCGTGCGGGTTGCTTTTGCCTGTATTGCCAGCAGCTCTGTCACCAGTGCCAACGACCCATCTTCCACGCGCTCCTGGCGTTCCCACGGCAGGGGGATATCATCTTCCATCTGTTCGAGCTGGTCCAGTTCATCGCAGGGATTGGTGATGAGGTGGGCCAGTGTCATTCCGGCTTGAGCGGAGTGGCGGCCACGCTGCTCGCGTCGCCGGGTGGCTTCGTCGCGGACTTGCGCTTCCATGTGCAGTCTCGCTTGCTCGAATTCACGAAGTTGTTGAAGTGGACTTCCGCGTTCAAGTTTGTCACGCGTCCTCCATTGGTCGTGAGCTTTGGAGTAGCCAGTCCAGCGAACCTTCCACTCTTCCACCTCCTTTCCTCGAACAGACCGCACACGACGTGCAAGGATACGCTCAACGTGTGCTTCCTTCTGACCGTCCACTACCACCTCTTCAGGTACTGCTGGGTGATCGCGTGCGGCAAAAGCATCTTGACCGCTGGTGTACGGTTTGAGGCGATGTTGAGCGAACACGTCGTGAATCCGCCAGTGAGGAGGGAGACGTAGGCGGTAGGCTACTGGAGCTCCTCTGTCGGCTTCGGGCATGGTCATCTGTATATCGCTGAAGAAGCGTTCGGTCACAGGAACTGGTCCATGCCAGCGCTTGGTCAGTTTCCTACAGATGGAGCGATCCATCACCTTCTCCGTAAGGTGTTTCGCCTCTATCCAGGCTAGATCTCCAACAGCATACTCCCGCTGCCCGTGTCTGCGATCAAACTGTTCGCGCTGTCGCTGTTGAGCCAGCTCCAACCGCTGCCTGGCGTCCCGCAGCTGCGACGAAAATTTCACAGCCACTTCGTGTGCGGTGCCTACTCCCCCAGTTCGTCGTCCAGCGGTGGACTGTGCGGCTTCCAGGAAAAGGTCCAACTGCGACAGCGGCGAGAACCCGAACACCAGTTCAAATGGCGTGAAGCCAGTAGATTCACTCCTGGAGTCATTGATCGCGAACTCTACGTTAGTGGTGAACAGATCCCAGTCCTCCACATTGGCGTCTACAAAGGACCTGAGCATGTCCTCAATAACCCTGTTGCTGTGTTCCGCCTGGCCGTCAGACCGAGGGTTGTACGGCGTGGTACGAGCCACCTTCACACCCATCAGCCTCATGAGTTCCTGCCAGAAGGCATCTTGAAACCGCGGGTCACGATCAGAGACAATCTTCATAGGCGCGCCATGTAAGCGCCACACCGAGTCAAAGTAGATTCTGGCCACCACAGCTGCGGAGCTGTCGCCGAAGTTCATTGGCACAACGTGGACCATCTTCGTCAGCTTGCAGGTGAAGGCTACGAAAGCATCATTGCCCCTCTCCGATACCGGCAGGCCGGTGACGAAGTCCACCGCGACATCCTGCCATGGCCTGTTCGGGATGCTGTGAGGGTTTAGCAACCCATCCGGGTAAGTTCCTCGCGGTCTCACTGATTGGCACACTGCGCAGGATGCAACCCAGGTGCCCACATCTTCCGCGGCACCACGCCAATAGAAGCGTCGCAGCACCCTCTCCAGAGTCTTGTCTCGCCCAGTATGACCCGAGGACAATGACTCATGAGCATGACGAATCACTACTTCTCGAAGTGGAGAGTCCTCCCCCAGCACGAGCTGGTATTTCCCTGCCGCGGTCCTCCAAACCACTTCACCCACCAGCCTGAAGTCCTGTAGGCATTGGTGTGGTGCCGCCTTCACTTTCTCCCGCAGCGAACGAAGTGTCCCCTCTCGGGTGTATTCCGCTTTCAACGCACGCAGGAACTTTGAGTCCGACTGCTGGGAGGTTGCGTCTCTGAAGGCTGCTGCCTCACCTGTCCTTATCACAGCGGGGGCCGTTCGCGGGTGCCTCACGCGTGCCGGCTGTGGTTTGGCGGGAGGGGCGTGTACTATCAGAACAGGCCAACGAAGGTCGAAGGCCTTCCCATCTGGGTTCTCGAAGAACTGATTGGGCTCGCCCTTATCATCGTGAGTAGGGATGACCTCCACGATCTGCATATTGGCCTTTCCGAAAAGTTTGCGCCACGCGGGGAGCTTAGACTGGTGATCTGGTAGGACGAAGACTGCTGAGGTGTTTTCTGGGTCTGCCTTCCATTCTGCGATATACTTGTTCAAAATCGCCTCCACCGTAATGTGCTTGGAGTTATATGGAGGGTTACACCAAACCCGAAGGCCTCTCCATTTCTCTGAAAGGCAGTCTGTCCAGAATCTATCCGCCTGTCTGTTGCGGCCGCCAAAGTCACAACAGGCGTCCACATCGAAGGGTCCAAACTTCTCGGCGTACTTCGAGGAGTACTCTGCTCGGACACGCCAATTCTGTGAGTCTTCGGGGGGAGTCTGCCGTTTTTGCGGGTGAAGGGCCGGGGATGGAGCTGACTGCTGGGGCGCCTGCTGCGGGGGTGGTGAGCCCACTGGCACCTTCTCAGTGGGCGCCTCCGATGCGTCAGCTCGTGATGGCGTTCGCGTCTTCGGTGACGCCAACTGTGGAGGCGCTGGGGTCGTAGAGGCTCTTCCAGCGCGTGACATGCTCCTCGTTATCCTTATCTGAGGTGGAGCTCTGTCAGGGAGTTGGTGTGGAGCTTCTGTCGGCTTCGCGCTATCAGCTTCAGGCCAGTCGGGCATGTCGAAGTCGAGGTGATCCTCCTTCATTCCCTTATAGAGCTTCGGATTAACGAGAGCGATGGTCTCCCCCATGTCCATGGCCTGTTCTGCCACGGAGAGGGTCTCCACTGCTGAGAGCCAACAGTCAACCGTCTGAGCCCAGTGGGGATGAGCTGCGGGTGGTGAGCTGGAGAAGCATTCAGACTCCAGCGTTGCCAGAGGGTCTTTCGGCAGGTCTGAGGTGGGGTCGATCACTCCTGCCTCCTTCAACCCCTCGCGAACGTCCTTGTCTTTGAAGTCGGGTCTTCTGGACAGGGCGTCTGGTACCAGCAGCAGCGCTCCCTTGATGTACTCCATTCTCGGGACTCCCACCTCCACCAGATCCATGTACCAGCGTGCCTGTCTGCGGCTGAGCTCTCTGCCAGGTTCCATCAGCCATTCAAGGGGGCGGTGATCACCCTGGATGCGGAAGTTGGTGAAGATGAGGTAATGCCGCCAGGTGACGGTGGTACAATGGTGTAGAGCACCCAGCTCACGCTCGCCGGTGTGATAATTCTGCTCGGCGGCTGAGAACTGGCGGCTCTCGTATGCTATCACGCGCAGCCCAAGACCATCTCCATTGTCTTGCATCAGTACTCCCCCAAGAGCGATGCCGCTAGCATCCGTCTGCACCACGAAAGGTGCTGTGCTGTCTGCGGCACCCTTAATGTTGGGCAAGGCGAGCACTGGCGCTGATGTGAGGGCCTTCTTCAGCTCCTCGAAGGCCCACTGCTGCATGGGACCCCACTCCCAGGGTACGTCCGACTTGGTCAACCGGGTGAGGGGCTGAGCGATCTCGGAGAAGCAGTGGATGAACCTGCGGTAATACCCCGCTAGGCCCAAGAACTGCCTGACGTGGGTAACCGTCTCCAGCTCGGGCCAGTCCCTCACTGCAGCCACCTTGTCGTGTTGGGGTCTGCAGCCATCCGCGGAGATACAGTGGCCAAGGAACCGCAAGGATTTCTTCAACAGTTGACACTTGGACCTCTTGAGGAAGACGCCCTTCTCCCTGCATGTCAGGAGCAGTTGTTTGACGTGCTCGTAGTGCTCTGCAGCGGTGTTGCTGAAGACGACCACATCATCGATGAAGATCCGGACAAATGGAAGATGGCCCAAGGCCCGCTGCATCCGTCGCTGGTACTGAGATGGCGAATTCTGCAGCCCCTGCGGCATGACCAACCACTCATATGACCCAATTTGGGTGGTGAAGGCGGTCTTCTCGACATCTCCTGGTGCCATCGGTACTTGCCAGAAGCCATCCACCGCGTCGAACGAAGAGAAGAACTTCGCACCCTGCATCTCGTCGAACATCATCTGGATGTCTCGGAGAGGATACTTGTCCTTAACTGTCTGGCGGTTGAGGAGCCGGTAATCGATCACCAGTCGCAGCTCCTTGGGGTTCCCGGGTTTAGGGACCATCAAACAGGGAGCTGCATAAGGGCTGGAAGAGGGTCGGATGTAGCCCTTGGACATCAGAGTCTCCACGCGTTCTCGAAGATGGCGGAGTTCCTCTGCGGACTTCTTGTAGATGCGCTGGCAGGGAGGTCCCTTCTTGCTCAGCTCAGGGTCCAGGTTAATGTTGGCTTCATCTTGGGGGTCATGTCTGAGTCCATCGATGTTCGGTAGGGCAGTCGTCATCTCCTTCTTGTACTCCTCACCCCAGAAGTCCTGAAACTTGAGGGTCCACTCGGGGCTCACTTCTGCATCTTCAGTATCCGCAGCGGGTTCGGCGTTCTCAGAGTCGATAGCCGTGGCTGCAAAGGCAGAAGCAGTATCGTCGGGGGACTTCTCGGCCACCATGAGCCAGGCGGGCTGTATCTCCGGGTCGTCATTGCCGCGTAGCTTCTGCGTCTCCGCATACACCAGGTACTTCTTCAGCTGGGCAGGGGTCAGGAACACCTCATCCACCAATCCTGCGCAGGCCGTGCCCTTCGGAGACCTGTCCCCAGATGCTTTCCCAGGAGAACAGCCTGTGATGGTGACGCGATCCCCAATCTTGCCACTGCGGGACTTCCTGAGGAAGGAGACGGAGCCATTCCCTTCATAGCCCAGAGTGACAGGAGAGTGACTGCGCAGCCACCTTCCGCCGAGGATAACATCCACCTGTATGCCCAGTGGCAGGATCCGGAGGGCAAGGGCGTTCTCCGTATAGGTGCCCGTGGTGGTGTGCGTGTTAAACTTGGCGTACGCGGTGGCGCCAGTGATCTTCACAGATCCATCCGCCAGGGTGACTCGCATCTCGGAGCCGGCTCGTGTTGTGAGGCCACATCGCTTAGCGCTCTGCTCCGAGATGAAGCTGTCAGAGGCCCCCGAGTCAATCAGCACCTTGACCGTGTGCCCTCTGAGGGTTGCGTAGAATACCAGCAATAGCGGTCCTTCTTCGTCATGTGCCGCTGCAAGGGTACCCTCGATGTCGGTCTTCCACTGAACTCCCCCATCTGTGCGTATGCTTTTGCACTTGAGGTTGGGGAGGAGGTTGTCCGAGGCCTCGCGGCATTCTTCCAACGTTTGCCTACACGCGGCGTAGAACTCTTCATCCAGCAAATCAACATCTTCAGTCGGATGACTGACGAGGTTGTCTGCACTCGCCGTCAGCAGGGTGCCCGCTGAGGTGCATTCGCTCGAGGTGGGGCTGACATGAGTGGTGTCGCTGGTGGTAGGGCTCACATGTGTAGTGCCACTGGTGGTAGGGCTAACATGGGTAGTGCCGCTTACTGTGGGGCTCACGTGGGTAGTGCCGCTTGTTGTGGGGCTCACATGGGTAGCGACACTATTGGTGAGACTGCCATGGGTGAGAGGATCCTCGTCATGCTGAGGGCTGCCAGCAGGGGAGTTGTGGGCGAGCTGGTGGAAGCTCTGGTGGTCAGTTCTCGTCTGAGGGGTCCCAGCTGCTGCCATCTGCTGGGTGAAGCAGAGCGAGTTGACCGAGGACTCCTCTTCCATCACCTCAGGGTCTTCAGCGATGGGGTGGCTGTCGAGACAGGGTGGCGCTTCATCCACTTCATGCGTTTTGACGGTGGTCATCTGCTGGGTGAAGCAAAGCGAACTGGGTGCGGAGGTCTCCTCCGCCTCTGAGCAGTAGGATGAACCTTCGGGGTTTCCTCCCGGAGTGGCTGGCGCGTTATCATGGTGCGAAGATGTGGGCTCTGCTGTGGGCTCGGCCAGTGAGGATGATGGAGGGGATGCTCCCAAGGGGCTGGGACCCAGCTTCCTCATCTTGTACTGGTGTACTGCGTGCAGACTGCACCAGGCACCAGGTAAACCCACATCTCCCGCTGTCCCAGGTATCGTGCCCACTTCGGTGTCCAGGGTGCAGAGGGATGTCGAAGACCTCGCTGCTGCTCTTCGTGCGCCCTCCTTTTCCCACAGCCTGCTACCTGGGGAAGAGTCTGGACTCGAAGTGGCGATTGCCTTTTGCTGCTCGGCAGGCGACAGCTCTCTCCAAGCCGCGTAGAGGTCGTGGGAGCTGGTGTTAGAGGATTCGGGGACTTGCTGGCGACCGTCGTGTGAAAGGAGGTGCCACAATGCTATGCGCTGATGGCCTTCCTTGCGATCTTGAGGTTCGCGGGCAATGCGTATCCTCTCTGCCAGCTGGTTGGCGCGGTTCACGCGCTCCTTTGGCGACCGACTCCCAGAGTGTACACGGCTGCGGACGCGCTCCGACATTTTATCCACCAGGTCCTTGGCAGCCTCTGGGGACTTGCGCAGAGCTCTGCGGACCTTCTGCATGGCGACTTCGAGGGGGAGGGAGTACAGATCTCTCTTCCAGTGCCACGCAGTTAGCCTTTTCCGTGGGTCTGCGAGGTTGGACTGATAGATGGGCAGCGGTAGGACAACACGCGGTCGGGGGCGAAGGTCGCGGGGCTCTCCGCGGTTGTTGCCCATAATGGGGGGTCTGTGCCGGGGAACTCGCCGTCCCCTCCGACCCTCGATCCTCGCTTGTGTATAAGCGGGGCCGTCATCAAGAGAGAGGTAGCGACGGCTCATCGAAGGAGGTGCTTCCTGCGAGAGGGTGGCTGGACAAGTCATCCCTCGGCGGCGATGGGGCACCAGCTGAGCGGTAGGTGCGTCGCAAGCGGGTCCCAGAGGTGAAGGCCACACTCTTGGGGTGGGGACGTTGGCCCCAAGGGTCTCTGCGTCCTCGGGCGCGTCGGGGTTCCATTGGTTCTGACCGCTTCTCCAGGGCGGAGAGGGTCTGATCATCAGGGCAAGACCTCACTTCCCCGAAGGGCAGGGTCTGGGGCTGGCCGCCGGCCAGTCATTCATCGCTCTCCACCGGGGGAAGGCCGTCACCCTCCACAAGCTCGATGCCCGCAAGGGCCGCCAGGGTTTGGTAGCTCTGCTCGTCCTCACAGGTAGCAAGAGCCAGGACCTCCTCGGAGAACTCTTCTGGGACGCCATCCACCGAGGAGATGTCCTCCTGCTGCTCGATGGCCCAAACGACGGCGGCTACATACCCAGGCGAGGGGAGTTCGCCAGTCGAGCGGGTGCATTGGCCCTCCACTCCTTGAGCTTAGCCTCGTCCGTGCAGTTACGGACGATGTGTTCCGCAGAGCCGCAGGCGAAGCACCGGCGGACTTTCGGAGCATCAGGGCGGGAGAGGCCAGGTGGTGGTGGCAAAGGAGTCACTGCTGCGGCGACGGTGGTGGCAGGTCCGTTCTCCAGCATGGCAAGAGCTGGGCGGTTCGAAGAGGGGGTACGCCTGTAGAAGGGGGTGCGAGGTGGTGGGTTAGCGAAGGAAACGGCACGGGGAGGACGGTCTTGAGAGCGTCTCTGAGCTGCCTCCGTGTCAATGTCGCTCTCCACCTCCTCAGCAACTTCCCGAATCTTCAACAAGGCGTTGTGGGTGCCTGGGATGTCGTCAGCGACGGCCTTCCTCTCCCACTCTTCTGGTTTGGAGACATCCAAGTGGATGGCTCTCAGGCGCCGCATCACCTTGGGTGCATATTTCAGCCCCCGGCGGTACGTAGAGAGCATCGACAAGTTGGTCATCTCCACGCAATTTGGGACTCTGCCGGCCAAGAAGTTGACGGAGGCCATGCGGGTCTCCAGTCGCGAGAAATACTCCGCCGCGGTCTCGTTCACCGCCTGCTTCAGGGCAATGGCCTCGCCGTGTGCGTTCTCCAGGTAGGCCTGCGTCAGAGAGCACACCGCCAGGTCGCTGAAGAACACGTCCAGGTCCCCGTAGCGTTGGTGCCAAGCTTGCTCGGACCCAAAGGTCCCCGCCGCGCGCTCCAAGAACTTTCTCTGCTGGTCTTGAAGAGTGTACTCCTTGAAGCTCCAAAGAAGGCTTGCCACACTCGCCTGGTACTCTGATACTGATGGCGTACAACTGGGAGTGGTCAGTGCTTCGATCACGATGGCCTCCTGGAATACCTTCCGCACCATGTGGGAGTAGTGCTCCAACTGCGTCAGGAGGCCCTCCTTGTCGGCCGATTTTGTGTCGGACGCGGAGCGGGGGAACCGGGTGACGCTCTTGACCAGCTTTAGCACCATCTCTTTGGTCTTGTGTTCCAGGCGGACCTCGTCTGGAGATGCTCGCAGGTTAGTGCCCTGCGGCAGACGGACGATGCCTGGAACAAAGGGGGTGGCGCTGGGAGAGAGCACGGGGTTTGCAGCGGCGGCAGAGTGAACGGGGTTCACGGCAGCGGCAGAGTGAACGGGGTTTGCGGCGGCGGAATGGGGAAAACGGGCAGGAGGTAATGGTCCCGGGGCATGCGCGGGCGGAGGCGCAGGCGCGGGATTTGTGGGGACTGCGGTCGGAGTGGGCGGTAATGTAGGGGCTGATGGTGGTGCAGGGAGTGGGAGAGGTGTATGGAAGGGCAGGGGTGTGGATGGTTGTGCGGCCACCACGCTCATGCTCCGGTACCAATCGGAGTTGCTGACCTCTGACCACGCGGCGAGCCCGTCCTGATCGAAGTTCTGCATCTCCGACTCCCGCGCAGCAGCAGGGATCCACTCCCATACTGGCTGCCCCATGCTGGTAGACCGCACATTGGCCGCGGCTGGGTCCCCCATTGCCATATCCATGACCTCGCGGTCGCCCATGAGGACCCAGGTCTCCACACGAGGGTTGGTAAGGGGTAGGGGTGCATGGTGTAGCCGGCCCCCCATGCGCGCATATGCAGTCAGCGGCGCTCCCAGCAGGTGCATGATCCTCAACAAGATGGCGTCGCCCTGCACCCCAGCCCGGCGGCGTTCGTCCCATGGTAGGGAGACGGTTGCCGCGCCTCGCACCCCAGCTGACTGGTGCACCCACAATGACCCACCATCGTGGGTGACGAAGAGGGCTCTGACCTCTGGGTACTGAGGGTAGGAGGGCTCTGGTGCGGGATCGTCTGGGGGATCCTGAGGTGGATCACTAGGGGGGCCTGGTGGCGAGTCGCTTGGACTGGAGTCTCTGGGCTCTGAGTCGGGATTGCCACCGCCGTGCACCACCGTCTCCATCGACTGTCGCCGGCGGGCCACCATCATGTTATGGGGATTTGGCCGGCCCTGAGTGGGAGGTTCGGCGGGAGTGGTCTCAGCGGCGGTCTGAGGCACTGGAGGGTTTACGCTGGCGACAGCGTCTGCCTCGTGTAGATGGTCCGCCGTCAGGCCCTGTACGCTGCCCTGAGGGTCGCCTGGTGGGGAGGCTCCTGCCGATGTCGTCGCACCAGGCAGCGCGAGTCCTCTCGAGAGCACCGCGGAGATGTCCAGGGCCTGTACTGCCGCTAGGACTTCTCTGCGAATGTGTTCACTTCGGCTGCTCGCGTCCGAGTCAGAGCCGGACCTGTGGGCGGCCCTCCGCCTGCGCTCAGCCCGTGCCTGCGTGCTTCGGCTGCCTCTAGTCCCCGTGCTGGTGCGGCTGATGTCCGTGCCGGAGTCGGGGTCAGAGTGATCAGGTGCGTGGCTTGGACCTGGGAGATGCTTGCCATGTGTCGCAGGGCCCGAAGATGCCCTTCGGGAACGCCGACGCCGGCGAGTCTCCGAGGTTGTCGCCACCGCGGGAAGGTGACGCACCAAGAGCTGGGTACCGCCCAAGACGTTCTGCTGAACCCCGCTGTCAAGGGGTACCTGCAGAGGGTCCGGCAGGGCCGCGGCGCCGATGCTGATGAAGTGCTGCAGCGATGAGGGATCCGCGCCTGAGTCATGAAGCGCGGAGGTGGCTGGTGCCAGCTGGTGGGGCTGCTGTAGTCGATGCTGCGGCAGTTGTGGCGG
>LGRX02004104.1:0-15640 GCA_001247695.2 Cymbomonas tetramitiformis | reverse complement strand
TATATGTATAATGGTGCTATACTGATGTCAACACCTTCTCTCTGAGTGATTTATTGATTTCAGATGTGATGTTGTGGCAGTCATGGAATATGTCCACGTCATCGGCACGAGTCATATTGTGTCCATGCATACGCGATCTTAGCGCAGGTCACAATACAGTGCCCGAGCATACGCGATTTTAGCGTAGGTCACATTGTGCCTCAATTTATTACATCTGAAAACATCTATTACTCATCTTTGTGAGTTTAGACAGCATTGTACTGATTGCAACGCTTTTTCTGATGATTTATATATCACAGATTATACCAAATGTGGTGATCAGTCCAGTGCAAAATTTTGTCACTGGAGTGTACAGGGATTGTGAATGATTGCAATCCAGCCGGAGGAATAACGTCTCAGCAGCTGTTCTGTACTAATGAATTCATCGGAGTTATACTCATTTCGACGATTCGAAACCCATGTCATTTGTAGTGATGACAACTCATATGAATATATAGGGGTTTCCTCAGAATGCTTTTATGTGATGTCAACATATTATGAACAATTCACTTGCATCTTAGGACAAAGGAGTTACGCTTGGAAGGTTTTGCATGGTGGTCACCAACAGTTATCAGCTGTTATTCGGGTGCCACATTCTGCCTTAAGTACTGGGACTATATCAACCAGTCCTACAGCGATGCACCTGTCCTTCCCACTCTTATGTACGGCAATAGTGCCAAAGTGTATCAGGTGGGAAATATATATATTATAACTATCTTCTTCTGATCCAATGAAGTGCTATTAAGCATGGTATCAGGTTATATGTTATATATATAGTTCAGCATTCCGCACTTACTCGAGGATGTAAATGCTGAGCAATAGTCAACTTATAGTCATTGGGATGTAGTTTCCCATCCGAGTTTACACTTTGTTAGTGACGGTGAGTTTAACGTTGTACAGATTTCAACGTTACTTGTGGATGCAGTAGTTTTATCAAAAGCAATCCATCAGAAATCACCATATCGGAATATAAAATGGATATGTGTGTGTGATATATATATCTATGTTTGTACATGTATTATGTCTGTACATTATGTAATGAGGTGTAATATATATATTTAATATCTATGTCTTCGAAGACAATGACTGTCTTCGAAGACATGTCATACTGTCTTCGAAGACAGTATGACATGTCTTCGAAGACATGTCATACGGTCTTTGGAAATCCGATCGAGATTTTCTGCATTCATTCTTGGTAAAAAACTTTGCGTGTCCAACCTACTCAACGAACACTTCCAACGAAGTCTGACTGTTATAACGCTGCAAAAAGAAAAAGAGGGGCTGCCGCATCAATTTTTTCTGTAAGACATGCATATTTATGGCTCTGAGAATTGGTGAGATGTGGGATGGCGTGGAGGTTGAGATAACTGCGGGATTATGCCGTGGGTTTGTTTGTTTTGCCAGCGCCGGCTAGTTCTCACCTCCGCGAGAAAAAGCAAATATGATTTTTAAAGGGCTTAGAACGGTTGCAAGTTTTTTCAGACGTTTATTTACGAGTTTTTTAAGGATCGTATGTTTTCCGATTTCTCCCTTGCGGCAAAACGTAAAGGGACGAAAGTCGTTTTTCGTCAGCAGTCGAATTATCGCTGATTGACCTGGTTTCGGTTTCAAGCGTTTACGGCGGCTAGGCACTACTAAACCTCTGATGCGCCCGGAATCTTGTGAAAATATTATATTGGAACACTTTTATTTTTGTCGCAGGCATATCTGCGAGGCTACGAAGACGTTTTTCGACCGGGCAGCCTATTTCTTCAACTTTCGGGTCTGGTGACAGCATGAGCCTCATACGAAAGGATTTCGCCTCTTTTCGAGGTGAGTACACTTTCACATCCTTCAACCTTACATGAGGAACGAATATTTTGGCTTGCTTGAGAGATTATATGCGCTTCGTTCTTATTTTCTGCATTGTACAACTTGGGGTTTGCAGGGTTTCTGCCTTCGCCGGTCACATAAGAAACGGCCAGATGCAAACGTTTCTATGCGTCGGTGCGGCAACTTGAAAGTTCGCAAATGCCAGAACATTTCGGGATCAACCCCGAACTAATCTAGCTTCATTGAGTAACTTGCCACCTGTGACATGGGAAACGAGAAAGCTATCCCACCGCACTGACCAGACGAAAGGTCGGGTGTGCCGCGAGCCTTTTTGGTGTGACGGTCTGGAAGTTTGGCGAATGCCACTCCAGCTTGGGCTCAAACCCAATCACGCCTAGCTTTCTCGAGTCCTTCGCCATATGTGGTGAAGGGTTCGAGAAAGCTACTCGACAGAACTGCGCTTCCCAAACGGTTCGGGTGTCATCAGCACGTTTGGTGTGGTAGTCTGGAGGTTTGGCAAATGCCACCCCAGCTTGGGATTGACCCCAATCACGCTTGGATTATTCGAGTACTTCGAGACGAGTTACCCGAATAAGCCATCCACTTGAGTAAGCCACCCCACGGAGCTGTAGAATCGTGCAGCTCCGTCGGTTTCCAACTCCCCGGAATTTTCAGAACCCTAAATCCCTGAGCACTGCACAAGCCTGCCTATTAAGGCATCTGCATCCCTTAACTTTTAGCTAGGCATGCAGCTGTATTTCCTCCGAATGTGCTGCACATAATACGTTGTTTGTTGCATAGTTATGTTTGGGAATTGCACGTGTGTGTTCGCGAATATCATGTGTAGAGAACGCGCTACACCGGCGCGTCTATGCATGTATTCATAAGATCATCGCAAGGCTTGAGCGAGACGAAGCTTTGTAGCACGGCCGCAACCGAACGCACAGAAGTGTGCAGTTTGTGTGGGTGTGTTCAGTATTGAAAGTGAATGATAACGCTTATATTTGACTAAATGTGCTTCTTGGGAAAATAGTTGAAATAGCTAGTTCGCGTACCAACATATAGTAAAGTGCACTCTGAGGAGTGATAATTTGGAAATTCTATGGCTCGTCCCAAGGTTACAAGTGGCTTTGATAGAGATGCAACACACCATCGTTGCTAGGTTGAATTTAGGAAGCCAACTATGCGTATCCCATATGGAAGGATTCTCATATTACACCACAACGTATACATATACGTACACACTTCGTGATAACGAACGATGCTAGCGCTAATCCAAACATGTGTCCGAATCCGCTCAAACCGTATCCGCAGTAACAGAGCACCATACCAGCTGCAGATCCGTACAGCTGCTTTCCGAGAGCGTTCCCCTTCAAGACACGAAAAGGCAAGCCCACAATACTGAATAGACATATCGCGAATTTAACGACTCCAACCGGAAGCCCCGTGGCTTTAGAGACATTTTCAATCATTTCGCGCTATCGTGTTAAGATTTCCCCAGGAAGTTAGCTCGGGAAGCCTGTCCACCCGCACAGGCAAAATGTTGTGCATCACAGGTCTCATATAAAAGTATTCGTATATTGGAGAAAATCAACGCTCCAAAGTGGACGTTGCAAGCTACAGTACGTCTGCGGTGAGCCAAATAGCGGGCGAATCAAGAGATAAATAAAAGGAAGCGTGCAGCTATTCCCAGCGACAGTTGCTTTACAAACTTAATGAAATGTCATAAAGACGTGTAGAGCGATGCGGAACGAACCTGTTTGAGATGACAATTATTCTGAGGTTGGCCTGACGATCTTGGTTTCGTGATTCGAGCTTAGGACGCCACTATGCAATAGGCCAGTATGAGAGGCAGAGTAGAAGCACGAAAGCGCGTGCAACTATCCGAAATGCAAGAAGCAACCCGGGATTCAAGAATGCAGGTATAATATATATTCAATATTTTCGCTTTGACAAATGTATAGACTAGGGCTCTATAACGTACGAAAAAGTCCGAAGATTTCTAAGAGGAAGAGGAAGAGGTTCCCAAGCACGAAGCAGGATCGTTCCTGAATCCTCTCAAGATGAGATTATGAGAATGATGTAGGCAGCAACCCAAGCCAACCGCGCAGACCACCTTTGGCTTTGAACTCTTCAGCGTAAACTTTGTGCGGGTTATGCAACTTTCTAACACTAACGCACTACCAAGAAGGGAAGCGATTGCTTTTAAGTTAAGATTCTCGGAAAAGTTCGTTGTGAAAAATCGATAATCAGCTTTCGCTACGCGCCATGTCTGGGCCATGTCTGGCCATGTCCGGCCATGTCTGAGGCTAAAGAATACTCCCAGCTATTGCGTTTCTACAAACATGGGCATAAAAGTACAAAAAAGAACCATCAAAGTAAATGGAAATGCGTCACAGCGTCACTCACTTTTGTGGCGTCTGCAGCTTCGAAAATGAGTCTCGCACTTTCGGGCGAGTTAACAAATGATTCTCGGAGGTCGGTCATTACAGTATCCGCATCCATACATCTTAATATATCCGCATCCAACACAATATATACTCAAGAAGGGCTTGTAAAACCTAGAATACAACGGTCGCAAACAAACTCGTCTTACTCTGTGACTTATCGTAGATAACGTGGGGTACTACGGTCTACTGTACTATCATTATAATGTGCCATGATGTGACACACCGTCCCACATGACGTCTTCAGAGTGTCTTTGAATTTCTTGGAGCTGTCTTTGATTCTGATATGACACCACTGTTAAAGGTGTCATGCTGTCTTCGCCCTGTCTTCGAAGGCCTTATATATATATATATATATATATGGTTCCACCTTCTTCCCCCTCAAGGAAGTGTGAACTCCACAGGCAGTTGTCAAGTGCCTTAATACCTCATAATGTAGCATGCTGTCTTTATAGGAAGCAGCTTATACCGTTTTAGGGTTGCTGCCCTACAGTCCTTGGGTTATTGCCCCACAGTTCTTGGGTTGTTGCCCGATATATTGTTATAACTGTGCTGATTTCAGCATGACATAATGCCAAACACAGAGTGTTTTGCTATTATATAGTGGCATTTCAGGGTGTATATTGTTACAGTGACCCTTATCCCCACACAGTGACATTAGGGTGTTACTTGATATCAGTAACACTAAATTATGTCAAATTAAAGCAGTATGAACATTTTTTTGAAGAAATTGAAGCAAAACTGCATTTAATATGTCACTGTATATCACGTGGTATTTAGGAGGTATGCTAAAACCCTGTAACGTACACGTGATTTAAGGGTGTTACAGGGTGTTACAAGTGCTGTACTATTTTGGGCATGTTTATCAATAGCTGAATAATTGGAGTAGTGAAAAAAATCAAACCCAATTTTTCATTTTGAAATCATACGTGTGAGTTTTTCACGTATTTAGTTACAGCCACTATGTACACCCCTAGGTGTTACACACTAGATTTCTAGGGTGTGACATGAGATACGAATGTGCACATTATGTTTTTCAGGTACCTTAATAGGTATAAAATGATAGTCCGTGAAAAAATGGAGTCCGAATTTCAATTTTGAAATCTCCCGCAATGGGATTTTACCCATTTTCACTGATTCTGGCCATTATATATATGTGTGTGGCCATATATACAACACCCACAGTGTGTGTGTGTAATGTGCAACTTACAGAACTCATGCAACTTATCTCACTTTTGCACATGGTATTTTTCATGGCATTATAGTGAAGATATCTGATGGTCAACATGTGTGGTTACACACACATATGGGTTTTGCTGATTGAAACCCATGGAAAGTTATGGTCCACTTCCCAATGATATATTAGGTGTATCAACTTTAAGTGAGTCAATCACTTAAGTGATAACTTGTTAGTAACCTATCATCTACTTGGGCATATGGCGGTGCACTAAAAGATTATCAAGTGATATCTTTAGTTTCCAAGTAGATTAGACAAAGCTTGATAGATAAATCAAAGCAGTGTCACACACACACACATGTGTGTGTGTGTGTGTGTGTGTGTGTGTTGTCTATAACAAGGTAGCGGGTCATTTTTGTCGCACCGATGGTCATTTTTGTCGCTGTCGCAAGAATATTCCTTTGTCACAGGCTGCGACAAAAATGACCAATAGGTCCTTTTTGTCGCAGGCTGCGACAAAAATGACCAATAGGTCCTTTTTGTCGCAGGCTGCGACAAAAATGACAAAATGGTCATTATTGTCGCAGAAATTTATTTAGAATTGTAAAATTTTAACAAAACAAACCAGTGGGCAAACACACAGCCGACGCAACGGTTATATTCGTTAACTAATAATAACAACCCTACGAAAAACATCCTCGGATGTACACACAGCATGAATAGAGCATGCACACAGCAAGCGAAATGCATGATGCCGATACAAATGTTCTAATATTACAATACTTACGTTGCTTTTACTAAGACTCGAGTTGCGACAATTACAAAACGAAAGCTAGTTGTAAATCTATTACGCCTTTGTAGGCCGCTCGTCTTCGATCTCGGCCGAAAGCTCCGCGTACTACACCGAATACGAGTTCCTGCAGAAGTCGAAATCTGCGGAGTCAGTCACAGAATGAATAATAAATCATCAACGCCGGTGACTAAACCATACTTGCAACTAACAGACAGACGTGAAGAATGAAAATAACAAACGGAAGACAGGATAAAACGACACGATGACGCACGAGATCCTGCAAAAAACAGCACGCTAGTCAGCAGAAATGTTGGGAATCGAACCCAACCCGAAGGCCAAGATGCGCAACGGGCTCCAAGCATTCCCAAAACTAACGAAAGAACTGCTATGACGATTGTCGAATGAGCGTGCTGTCCTGCAACAGCAGCACTGCTGTCGCCGAAACGAAACGCATGCTATCCTGCAAAAAACAGCGCGCTAGTCAGCAGAGGTGTTGGGAATCGAACCCAACCAGGAGGGCAAAACGCCTAACGGGCTCCAAGCACTCCCAATGTTAAAACGAATAAGCATGCGAGTCGCCAACAACGCACGAGATCCTGCAGAAAACAGCACGCTAACCTGCAAAAATGCCGAACCTCACGGGCAGATTGCCCAGAGCTCCAATCAATCCCGGCGTAAAACCGAAAAATAAAATAGCAAACAGTACTGAAGGAAACAACAACGAATACTAGTCAGAAAACAACAAAACACAGAAGTATGCAGGGGTTGGTCGGTGTCGGCGCCTGAGAATAATGTGTTGACGGCCGCGGAAAGGATAGTTGTTCAAGATGTGACGCTACTATCTCAGGATCGAGTGAGTACAGTATCCCCGGGGGTGTCACAGTGACGTGGCAGATCATCAATATTGTGACCAATTGGCATCCGAATTTTCTGGTGGCCGTGACGCGGACTGTGACGCAGTCGAAAAACAGTCGACTGGAGGGCTGCTGTGACACTGGATCTTCTACATCCTAGATGCTTGCGACGGTCTTGTGACACTTCTTGTGACAGCCCCGCGATTTGATTTCCGATGCAGATTTCCGATCGATCGAGCGGATTTCTGTGAATTTACTGATCGTGCGGTTTGTCGACGGTTCGATCGTTCGGTCGACAAACAGTCGACTGGAGGGCTGCTGTATCTTCGACATCCATGCGACAAACTAGATTCGGTTTCCGATGCGGATTTCATTTTTTTTATGATCGAGTGGTCGGTCGACGGTTCGATCGTTCGGTCGACAAACAGTCGAGGGAGGGCTGCTGTATCTTCTACATGCCTGCGACAAAAATTAGATTCGGTTTCCGAGTCAGATTTCATTTTGACCGATCTAGCGGTCGGTCGAAGGTCCGATCCGTCGGTCGACAGACAGTTGCGACAACCTGAAGTTTAAAATTTTGGATGACGAAAATTTTTGGGGCACCTTGACACTGTTCGAACGACGATGTCGTATTCATGTCTCCATTTATTTTCTGAAAACCTTCTTTACCCCTTTAAGGGAACGAACAGAATTCACTGTTTTTTTGAGAAGATTCTGTTCGGTGGTCTCGCGACAAAAGAATATTCTGCGACAGCGACAAAAATGACCAGTGGTGCGACAAAAAGGACCAGGTACCCTATAACAACCTCTATCAGATGTCAATGTGATTACTGATCTGAGAGAGTTACATGCAATTGAACTGATCAATACTGTGTCAATTGTCAGAATGCAATGTAGAAGTTGTTGTTGCTCCAGCAATATAGTGTGGGACGCATGGACAGTGCTCAACAGTAACCAGCTGTTATTTGAGCACTGTATACTGCCTTCGGGTCTGGAGATATCTCCATCCAGCCCTTCAGCATGTTGTTTGATCCTGTCCCATATCTATCGCCATCACTTGACATCCAGCACGCACATGTGTTTTCTGGATGGTATCTATGTATTATATGTTGATATGATACTTGATCATTACACTTATGAGTCAGTGTATTGTCAACTTACATAATAGTGTCAGTGACTTGATCATTACACTTAGGAGTCAGTCTAATGTCATTATACTTAATGATGTCAGTGTTATAACAATACATAAGTCACTGCATAGGTACTTTCTGATTTAGTACACTGTGTGTGTGTGTGTGGGATATGTACTTCACACACACTTATGTATAGGTAATTGCTGATTTATTACACTATGCCAAATTGATCTATCACATAAGATGATCTGTATACCACTAACAGCATGTATCTAACATGATGTATATCAACTCGGTTAATGAATGTAATCCTGCATATCTCATCGGCAGTGATGAGTTGCTTGGGTATATTTCACACATGCTTCCGGTGAGCATTCCTTTCAGTGATCAACAAAAGAACAGTATACCCATCCCAAATCCTACGTCAGGGTATACTGAGCTAATTATTGTCTTAAGATCATGAAGAGGCACCTTACACCAAGTGGGTTCGTTTATAGTTTAGTCATGCACAGCAGGTATGCTATGTGATTTATTTTGCAACATCTGATGCACTGTTATATGTGACTATACATGCCAGCTGCTATCGTGATCAGAAGTGACAGTGATGAAGAAGAAGGGCTTGACGTGGCTCCTCGTAGGAAGAAAGCAAAGATCAGCAAGGGACAATGAAATCAACTGTCTTGATTAGGATTGTCCAAATGCAGATTCTCTGATTAGGATTTGTATAGGTGGCAGATGATGATATGCCAGCCGACATGGGACAGATCGATTAGAGAATATGAACTGCGCGCCTTGAAAGTATAAGACTTGAATATTGCCCATTTGGAGGCTGTTCTAACTTGAAGTAACTATTTGGAGGAGCTGTTGCTCAACCTGTTAATTTACTGGTCAATCTTTCCTGCCATAAAGATATTGCAATTGCTTGAATTGTAGCCTTGTTCAACTGTTTATCTAGAACATTGCAATCTTGTACACTGCAAAATTGCCGACTACGGACCTGTGCCCCAAGATTGAAGCAAGATTTACCTCTGACTGACCCTTGAGCTCAGGCTCGGATACAGTCACGTGCTCAAGAAGTCTTCACTTGGAAGTGGTATTGCTCTGCGCCCTTTTTGCCCCCTGACTTTCACCCTGCATGCAAACAGGCGATTTTTCAAAACTGTTATGCTGCAAAGTGGTCAGAAAGTGGGAAAAGAAGCCGCCAGCAACTCAGATTTACCGGGATTAACAGCCAGATTGACCCGAACGGAGAGTGAAAAGTGGATCAGTGGCAGATTGAGAAAAAGAGGACCTCGGAGACCGTTTTAACGTAGGCACAAAAATTCTAGACGTTTCTTGATAGTTTTTTGTCGTTTGGAACCTGGCCCCGAGACCTGGGTCCTCATAGATCGCTACATTTTAAATTCGGATGGCCAACCGGCACGGCAGAGCAAAAATTAGACCAATTTGAGCCCAGCAGACTACATAGAAGGAAACGGGAGCCCAGAAGGATAGTTTTCCATTTTTTTATATCCTTTGAAGGAAAAAAATAGTCTCCAATACTGGGTCCTGGCCAATTAGTCTGGATTGCTCCGGGATGGCCGCCAAGAAGAAATTAGCCAAACTGCCGATCGACACTCCATTTTTGAAATTTGGCCACCAAAACTTGCATTTCACTCTGGAAAGCATATTTCGTTATTCACCACGACTTCCACTGCTACAAGGAAATATTTTTCTGAGTGTTCTGGGGGGATTTGCCAAATTGGACAGATTTGACTTCCCCAACGGTCAGATTTGCACTTTGTCACTCTTAATTTCGACATGATGCAAAACGCTAACACGGGACGCTCACCTCCAACGTCGCCTACGTCGACTCCTCGGCGTACAAGGGGACGACAGGCCAGCCAGCGCAGCACGAGAGGTGCTGCCGCCACTGGGACCACTGGCAAGGGGGCGAAGGGCACCTACAAGGCGCCCTCTCCGGGTCAGCCGCCACCGGCTGCGACAGCAGCAGGTGCGCCAAGCTTCCAGATTCCCAAGAAGAAGTCGACCCTGTCAGCTGATGCTACTGAGTTTAACAGCGTGACTCCTCTGGCTCTGGACTCTGGAACCGCTTGTGTGACACCTTCCCTGGAGGAGGCTGTAACGGTACCTAAACCGCGCCCTAATCCGCCCCTGCGTCATGCAAGAGCGGCGTCACCAAGGGTGCTGACTGTTGACACCCCTGGTGCAGGGCGAAACATGAGGGCGACTCCCCAGCGGTATGTCAACTTGACCTCTCCTTCCCCTGGCATCCTGCGATTGCCAGGAAGCCGCGACCTGAGCCCTCCAGCTCCGCGCCAGCGAAGCCCGCTTCGGACTCGAGACCGGACCCCGCCACCGCCGCGCCGCAGGAGCCCACCACGGACGCGCGACATGAGTCCTCCAGCTCCAAGACCGCGAAGTCCTTTGAACCCCTACAGGACTCCACACACTTGGTCTGGAGCTACGGTGATGACCTCCCCGCACGGCCAGCTGCCCACGCCATTCAGCGAGAACGCGCTTCAGGCTGAGTCCGCGGGAGCAGCCTCTGTGGGACAACCTCTACCGGCTGACCGACCACCTCGCGACCCGATCGCCGTGCGCGAAATGACCGAGGTCAAAATTGCAGCATGTGAGCAGGACATGCAGAATGAGGCGAATGAGCAGAAACCAGGACTTCGTCAATTTCCTTCCCGCTCTGATGTGGCCAACTGGCGAAAGCGCCAGCAGCCGGGTGAGAATCTCGCCTGGACTCCGCGCCCTAACCAAGGGGGTGTGGGGGCAGCGGGGAGGTCAGAGGACACGCACCAAAGCATGGCTGGCGAACTCATGGCACACTCAATGCATCCAACTCCCTCCTCAACAAGCTACGGGGAGGTGGGGGCAGCGGGGAGGACAGGTGGCTCCGGCTTGACAGGTGGCCCACGCCACATAAGCATAGCATGTTCTGAGCATTCGCTGACCTCACCGATTACCGATACCGTTACAGAACCTAAGGTGATCGGTGACTCTATGGCAAGGTTATCGGTGACTTTCGAGTCCGAAATAGACAGCGAGGCAACTTCACTGACGCCCTCACTGACTCAGGCGACTACGGAGGCGGCTACGGTTACGGATATGCTCGAGTCCCTGTTGAACTGCGAGTCCAGACCTTTGACTACCTCGCTGACCTCAACAACTACGGATATGCCCGAGTCCCTGTTGAACCGCGAGTCCAGACCTTTGACTACCTCGCTGACCTCAACAACTACGGATATGCCCGAGTCCCTGTTGAACCGCGAGTCCAGACCTTTGACTACCTCGCTGACCTCAACAACTACGGAGCAGCCAGTCAGCTCAGTCAGTTACGCAGACCTCGCACTCAGGCGTAGCATTGGACTCGCAGCCTACCAGCCGCATCTTAACCGCAACCTACCAGTCATCGACCCCCCTTCTCAAGCAGATGTCCTCAGCAGAATTCCAGTCAGAAACTTACCTCTGAACTCAGACTCAGTGAACCAGCTTTCTCGCCGGGAGAGGCGCCATCAGAGATGGGAACAGAACCAGCAGCGCCTGGCAGAACAGCGCAGAGCACTCTTCTCTGACCCCGCCTCAGCCAGAACGCCCTCAGATGCCTCTGTCCCCGCACTGAACTCTCAGCATCAATCCCTAATGCAGAATCAGATGATGTTAGAGGTATCAGAGTACATGCAAAATCTGCATCAGCAAGTGCTCCAACACTATCCACATCTGACTTCAGTTCTACCAGCAGTGGGCGCTCCACCTATGACGCCCTACCAGCACACCTTAGGATGGGCGAGCGGTTTACCAGGTGCACCGGCGCCAGCAGCTGGATCAGGTCCCTGGCTGGTACCAGCACCGGCTCAACCGGTTCCCGCACCGGCTCAACCGGCTCCAGCACCGGCCCAGCCGGCTCCGGCACCGGCTCATCCGGCGCCGGCACCATTTCAGCCAGATCCACCGGCTACCGGCTCATCGCCCTCTGACTCCGCTGAGCCTGATCAACCGTCACCAGGAAACTCGCCCCCGCCTTCAGACAATGGTGAACCACGACACCGGCGTCTAGACGTGTTGTTATGGACTTTAGAAGGAGCCTCCTTCTGGTTGAGAAATCACCTGTCCTCTTCCTCCGCAGTTACTGTCAGCCACGGCGCTGAGGCACAATACTCTTACCGACTGCCAACCATGCCTGGAAGCGCCAGTCACTTCATAACCGATACCAATCGGATTTGGATGACTATGCGGCACATCGGAGTGGACATCCAAGACCTGGCGCAGCATGGGTCAGTGCATACTCCTGTGCGCCTGACTGAGATTGAGGACAGTGACGCTTTCACTCTGGAAGTGGAGAAAACGCAAGTGGATGAAGCGCGGCGTTGCGCGGAAAGCCGTACTGGAACTCAGCAGAGACGCCTGCCCTTGTACTCATGGGTAACCATCGCGGAAAATGCCTTAGAGTCCGAGCTGACAGAATTTGACCCCCTGGGACTCCAAATCTGGGCAGCATTTTCATCTTCCGAGGCGTACTTGTTTAGAGGAATGGCGGCTGGCAACCAACCAACTCCCGCCACAGTCCCGGCTAGACTGGGCGTCAATCGGTTTCCCTCTGGTGTTCCCAGCGCAGCAGAGTACAGATCGCCTGGAAATTCCTTGCCAGCGGCCCCGGGACTCCTGCCAGTAGACCAGCGCCTTTCTCAATTCCCAGGGCACCACGATCTTATGGGAGCGGCTTCCCCAAGTGATGTCTACCGAGAATCCAAGACAGTGGCTGATGTGCTCAAGCTGATCAGAGACATTCCTATGTACCCCTCCTCCGCTGACCTAATCACCACTGACGCAGATATTGCCGCGCTTCCACCTTTTTCTGAAGCGCTGGTCAATTTTCTGTCAATGGGCGTAGTCACCTTCGCCCTGGGTCGCATGAGTGCTTATCGCCTAGACCTAACCATGATCACCATGCCGGAGATCTTGAAGGAAGTGGCTCAACGCAAACTACAGCCGCGATCCCTAACTTTTCTCAAGCAAGGTGGGATGATGAACTCGGAGGCCTGGAACCGGCGTTACGCCACTTTGGCGCCTTTCCTGGCCGACGTAGCCAGGAGCGTACTGGATGACATCGCGCTGGTAGGACTAGCGGGGACAGTGATGCGCATGGCGCAGCGACGAGAAGAGACTGCGCGTTTGTTCGCTACTCGTCTGGTATCCTGGCACGAGGTAGTCCAGTTATTGGCAGACGCCATGCCCAACTGCCACGCCATCAGCCAACAGCAGCTATTATATCAGTTCTGGTCTGGACTGCGACTGAAGCAAGCTGTCATGGATCGCCTTATTGAGGATCGGTTGGATCTGCAAAGTCCAGCGGATTGGGAAAGCAATCATCCTGGATCCACCGCGCTGCAGCATATCATCACTGTGGCCACCAAATTGGAGCGCAGTGAAGCTCTGACCGCAGCACGAACCTCTCCCGCCTCAGCACCTGCGAACCGAAGTCCTGCCTGGAGGAATGGTCGCTCGTCCTCCAGACTTAACGCCGTGCAGGACGCTGGGGAGGAAGATGCTACTGACCCCGACCCCGCCGACCTCAGGGTGCAGCACGCCGTGCCGCCCAGCCCGGCGGGATTGACCAGGCCGCCACGCCGATGTTACGTCTGCAACTCTGACTCCCATTTATGGGCTAACTGTCCCGACGAGGCCAAGAAACGAGCCTGGATTGCTGACGCCCCAGCTCGTTTGGCACGCCGCCGCGCTGCAAATGAATCTCATATCGCAGCGCTGGAAACAGAATGGGAGGATTTGGAAGAGGAAGCGGAAGCGCTGGAGTATTTTCAGAACGAGGAATCGGCCGCAGCGTCCTCCTCGGGTCAGCAATCTGCGGAAGAGGAGGACTGAGTGTCTTCCTGCCGGCGGGACGCCGGCGACAGGGCGGTATGGGTAACCGCCCCTGGGCAAGGAGTACAGCCTTCGCCCACAACCGGGGGAATATCCAGAAAGAGCCTCCGCCACCCCCCAACCCTCTGGCCGCTCGAGGGTACGGATTCACCTGGTCTGCCGATCAGAGGCGACAACGCCATCTCGACAGAACCAGAACCCTACGGGATGAACCCTCGTTGACCAGTACCGCTGTTTACACAGCGAACCTTTCCACTGAGCAGGGCCGGCGAGAACATCACTTAGTGTCCCGGCGCCATCAGCGGTCGCCACGAAGGTCACCCACTTCGTCGCCTGAGCGCTCCAAGCCTCCCGTTATGTTCAGTGTAGATCGCTCCCTTGGAACTGGTGATCGCCGTCGGGCTCCACAACGCGAGCGTGGCGAAACGCCCCGCGTTGACCCCACAGACCCTAACCCTAACCCTAACCCTAACCCTAACCCTAACCCTAACCCTGAGGCATCAGTACTGGCAGCACTGGATGAGGATGAGGGTCAGGAAGAGGAGACCCAGTGGACCTTCAACCCACTCAACACCCCCTGGCGGAACACTCCTCGACCGCGGGTACCGAGAAAAGCTCCGGTGGAGCGTATGCGAGCCTTGAGGCAGCGGATTCAGGATGTAACGCTACCCGCGGTTTCACACCCTCTGGACGACAGTGGGGAGGAAGGGGGTGGAACTTCAAAAACTGGCCCAGCTTCAGAACCCCCACCTTTTAAACTTCGACCTGAGGTGTTTCCTTCGACGTCTCGACCAGCAGCGTGTCCAGCCTTGGCAGAGAGGGCGTCCTTAAGCGCAGAGAGCACTACGAGTGCAGCGCGCAAGCGCACTGGAAAACCTCGCAGCAGAACTCCGAAGACGGTACGAGACCGACTGCAGCATGAGGCAGAGGTTACGAGGCTGGGAGATGAACCACCAGGACTTCGAGCAGAGTCACTGGCGGATCGCACGCGTGCTTGGAGAGAGATGACGCACCCGGAGCACATGGCCGCGGCAGCGCTGGTAAAGGAGAATGAGAAATGGAGAAATGCATGGGTACCAGAAGGGTGGCGCAGATATCGCCGCCGCTGGTACAGATGGCATGGGAAGGTCACCCCTGACCTAACGATAACCTAAGGAGCAGTTCAGCTATCTCTGGAGACCGAGTGCGGTACTATCCCAGGTTCTGGTGGAGATGTAGGAATTCCAGACGCATGGTGCAGTCTATACAGGGTGCACCAATGGAACCAGCGAGAACGGGAAGCAGCGGAGGAGGCTGCTCACCTGGCTCTACCCTCAACAGCAAGTGGTGATTCACTCTCCCTGGACTCAGCGGAACCATCAGATGCGAATCCCGCGACAACTCTGGAATTGACCTTATCTCCATCCAGTTCTCAGCCCGCAACTTCTGGGGACATTTCTGACCTCGAGGACTCCCAGCGGTCGCTCAACTTCACGCAGCAGTTGATGGAGCGACAG
>LGRX02004103.1:0-22448 GCA_001247695.2 Cymbomonas tetramitiformis | reverse complement strand
TACCTCAAGAGCACCCTTGGTTAACAGCAGTAAGTGCCTGGCCAGCTCCAACAGCACTCGCAGAGGCGCCTGTTGATGTGCCCATGGCTCGAGTGGTGTTGCGCGCACGGCCCACAGCGCGCGTGCTATGGCTCTGCGGGGCGCGTCAGCGTGGAATGCCCAGCAGGCGACGACCTCACCAAGAAATCTGAATACCTCCATAGCCATCCATACTGCCATCACTGCAAAATGAGGCAGCTGCGGCCAATGCAAGCGCACGAACACCCCCATGAGCAGGAAGCACACCTGAGTGCGCTTCGCCCGCCTATCATCGGCGGGCTGCGTGCCCGGCTTGACGCCGGGGCTGCTTCTCAGTGACGGGCGCGCCGGGCTGCAGCCGGCCCGGTGCCCCCTTGAAAAGGCCCCAGTGCGCTCTCCCTTCTCCTCTCCTCCCAGATCTCATCATAACTTTGGCGTCTTTGGGGAGCACGCGACGCGCCCATGCCGGCATGCCGACCGCGAGCCGCGTCCTGACGATGAGCGCCTTCCCTGGGGCTCGGAGACCTCCTCCTGCGCTGACCAGCCCGTGGTGAACGCTGCTGTGCGGCACTCTCAGTGGGACTCTGCGGGCGCGCTGCAGGATGGCCTGAAGGTCGAGTGTTGACATGCGCAACGAAGCCACTGGAACGCTCCGGGCTGCTTGGTGCTGTAGAGCTCGGGGTTGATGGCACGTACGAAACGGAAAAGTCCTGCTCTTGTGCAGCTGGAGGCACGGCTTCAGTCTGCTGCGTGCAGACGGAATGTGCCGGGGATCTCAGAATGTCGTTGATTGAATGGTGCTCAGGTCTCTGTGCCATGTTGCACTCCAAGCCCATGGTTGATATCCCGCCGAGAACTCGGCCAGAGTAGGGTGTCGGCGTGGTCGTGGCTTGCGTGCCCATGGTTGATATCCCGCCGAGAACTCGGCCAGTGTAGGGCGCCGACGTGGTCGTTCTCGCTCCAATCCTCGCAGTTGCGTGGGCAGTACGCGGTCGTTCTTCATATTCTCTGATGATCGCCTGACGTGCCCGTATCGATTCCGAGAGAGTTGTTATGGTGAGGTGGTTCGCCGCGACCTCGGCCTCCCTCTGCGCCAAGCTGGCAGACAGCCCAATCAGTCTTTCACTGATGACCTCCACGCTGTCTTCATCCTCTGTCAGCGGCGATGGCGTCCTGGTGCGACCCGTGTGAGTGCTCGCACCCTCAACAGCCGCAAGGTCGGAAGAGTATCCTGGGTTGCTGCCATCTCCCTCCTCACTTCCTGCATCTTCTCCCTCGATTGGGTCCAGGCACCTTATGAAGTCGTTTCGAAGACGCGCCTGCACCTCTACTCGACGTGCCTCAGCCAGCAACGCCGGGCCCACCGAGGATATGAACGCAGACAATGGTTCTCGGTGCATCACCGCCACCTTGTTCCAGGTCTCCCAGCTGCAGCAGTCGAACTTGCGCGTGCCTGAGGAGAGGTACTCCAAGGTGAACGCCATGCTGCTGGGTCCCAGCTCACTGTAGTAGCGATTGTCCTCAAAGAGGTAATACACGGCCTTGGACCGGGCGTTGGCACGGGTCTTGAAAACCCGTAGAGTGCCCTGCCGTGGGCCATCGCTCAAATGGCCTCTGGCGATCTCCAAGAGCTGGGTGCGATCGACCAGATGCTCCATATGCTTCTGCAAGGTGCCGAGGAGTCCTCCCGTGCAGCCTTTCGACTGCCCACCCAGAGGCAGAAACTCTCCCCTTTGTCCCACTCCTGCGGAGGAGGCGTACTGGTGCAGGGTCTGGCTGCTGAGTCGCTGCGTGTGCACCCCCTTTCCTCGCCCCGCGAAGGGCTTCCCAAGCTGGAACTCGATCTCTCCCATGAAGCAACGGTACTGGATGAGGAAGACCGTCTGTCCATGCAACGCCATGAACTCCGAGATCCCTCCCAGATCCAGCCAATTGGCTTCCCTGGCTGTGTTCTCGCTACGAGTGGGCGACTCCGGCTCGTAGGTGCCCTGGAACACTGCAGCGTGATACTCCAACATGGCAGGGTCGAAGGTGCCGTTGGGCCAGGTTGGATGTCGTAGACGAAGCGGTGCTGAAGATGGTGGCTGTGCGGAGCCAGATGGCCCTGCCTCATCCCCCCTGACCGTCTTCGACGTCCTGAGAGTCTTGGATGCGCGCACTGGAGGGTTTCTTCTGGCCCCATAAGTATCCAGCGAGTCCTGTGCTTGCTCCTCTGTCTTGCATGCACCGAGCATCACTCTCGTGTTGTCCCCCAGGTGCAGGTACTCCACAGCGGCGGCGTTCGTGCTAAACACCTCGCCATTGCCTCCTTCCCCATCTGTCACCGGGTAGAACTTCCCCACCTTGTCCGCTGCGTCTGACAGCGTGAGCTGCGGGATCACATTCACCTCGCTCGTCACCTCCATATCGTACCTCACCTTCAGACGAGCTCGAAGGTCAGCGATGTCCACTCGCTGTACGTACTTTAGATGCTGGTACTGCCAGCGCTGGTCCTTCTCATAGTAAAAAGGCAGCTGGAACTCGCCAGTCATCTTGCCCATGGGGTTCATGATGGTGACGCCTTCCATGGTGTGACGCACCATGCGCTCCATGAGATCCCATTGGGCGCGAGAGTGCTCGCTGAGTACGCAGAACTGGCGCGCCACCTTGTCCCACATGAGCTTGCCCGTCACGACTCCTGGGTACGTCTGATGGGTGTTGAGGGCCTCCTGAACACTCGCCATCGTGTACCTTCCAGCCTCCCGATGTGCACCACAGTCAGGGAGTGACACCTGCTCGTTGTCCTTCCTGCCGCTCGGCCTCGTGGTCCAGGTTTCTGAGGGTATCTTCGTCTCCTTGTCAACCTTCTGGTCCACCAACGTAAAGTCGGGCCACAGTAGCTCCGTCTCCAGGATGGTCTTGTATTCCCCACATCGCGGGAACTTGACCTGCACAAATCCTGCGTCTACACCACCTCCATCGCCCTCTTCGCAGAGTGTGCACAGACGAGCATAGCCCGTGCGGTCGATGTACAAGCGCTGCTGAGACCAGCTGCTCTCCTTGTCTCGGTAGTCCCACGGGTTCACTGCCATGCCCCCCCATGGCTGTACGCTGGCCAGCTTGAAGGCAGCTTCGCTCTCGGCCTCCTGCCTCAGCGTGAGGTCTGGATAGCGAGGGTCCGACTGAGTTGTGGTCAGGCTGGTTTGAGTGCGGGATCCCCTCGTATCTGGCTCTTCAGCACTGGACCACTCACCTCTGGTCGCCACATTGGCTTCCCGCTGGCTGCGTGATGATGCTTGTAGCATGCCCAGCATCTGGTCTGTCAAGGACGTACCAGGCGGCGGAGGTTCGTACGTCGAGCCCTCGGTGTGCAAGCTGACTCGCCCAGTGAGCTCGACTTGCATCATCGAGCTGGGTCTCAAGAAGCCCGCCTCCACCATGGACTGGCAGCGCGCCTCAAGTCTCTCCCTCTCATCCGAGTTGAACCTTCTCAGCCTCATCTCCTCTAGCCATGACGCCAGGCTTTCCATCAGCTCGGGGTGGTTTCGCGAGAATGCACAAGGTGCAGGCGCACACCTCTCCCCTGCGAGGGCCAGACGGTCTTCTCCCCTTGCGTCCAGGGGCACTGCTGCACGTGGTGGTAGCTCGCAATTATCAAAAGCGGGGGCAAGAGTGCGCGCTGTCGTGGCATCAGCGTCGAAGATCTCGGTCGCCAGGCACACTCTCGGGTCTTCATTCCTCTTGCTCCTTGCATCGACGGGCGGCGTCAACTCGATCAATGGCAACGTGACCTTCTCCTTCATACCCAGTGATACTGCGGCCTCAGAAGTAGCAATGCCTCTGTAGAGGTCGATGGTCAACTTGAGGGCGTTCTTCAGGGGTCCAGTGCCCACCAAGAAGTCCCACGTCGTGTCGTTGGTATAGGTGACGAAGGCGTGGAGCCGATGCAGAGTCATGTACGGCGTGCCCGCAGCGAGAACCACGTCCACGTAGCAGTACTTCGTGAATTCCGCAGGGCTGCCATCACATCTCGCCACCCTGGCCCCTGTCTCTGCATCAAAGATGGTCAAGCCCAACCTGTTGGCTGTCCTGATTGGGATGATGTTGCAGTTGGCCCCCGTGTCCAGGAGAAGCGCTTTGTACAACATAAGCAAGCCTCCAGAGGCCACCAGCGCCATCCCTTGTGCCAGAGAATCGTTCAGGAGCTTGCATACAGGCTGGACCTGCGCCATGGCAGTGAGCTGTTCCTCTGTAAGGCCACTGAGCATCTTCTTCTTCAATAGCTCGTACGCCTTGGCGTCCATGGTCCCTGCGTGCAGCTCACCCCTCTCGCTGAAGTCTCTCACCCCGTGGCTCTCCTGGACGGTGGCCGCTGCAGCTGTTACACGCACCGTCGTCCTCTCCTTCCTGGGCTGCTCTACCATGTCCTCCGGCATCTCATCCAGAGGGATCTCTTCTTCGTCACTGTCGTCGCCCGACTCCATGCCCGGGCAGTCGTCATCTTCATCGCTGATGTCCTGGCAGTCTGCTGCTGAGGCTGTTGGCATGGGGAGCTGGTTGTTCTCAGCCAGTTCCACCAAGGTCTCCACGCCCCTTGGGGCTGTTATGCGACCTTCTGCTACGAGTCCAGCAGCTAGCTTGCGGAAAGCTGCTCCCAGGCTCTTGATCACTGAGGCCATGAGCTGCACCTTCCTTTGCATCTCGTCCGCCGCAGGCGCCATGGGCACCTGTGCGTCTGCCTCGTACTCCTCGGGTGTCTTCACTGGGAAGCCCCTCATGCGCTGGGTACTTCCCAGGGCTACTGCTGGAGCCGCCGTGAGTTCAGACTCCACACTCTTGCACAGCGTCTCGGGGAGTGCCCCCAGACCCAAGGTGTTGAGGGCGCTCGAGAGCTCCTCTTCGCCCATCTCCTCGGCCATGGCTGTGAGTAACTCGGTTGGAGGGCCCGACGACACTCCTACCCCTGCGCTGCCATGGTGGTGCGCGCGTGTATCGACGGTGTGCGTCTCCCTCTCCGCGACGTGCGCTGCGACTGGTTCCCCGTCGGAGCCCTCATCCTCGGACAGCACCTGCGACTTCACGCTGCCCGCACGACTGGCCGTCTTCCTAGCAGCCACCATGCCCTGGTACTCTGCTTTAAGCGCCTCGGGATTGCCAGTGGTGCTCTTCTGCTTGTCCTCCGGTGGCTGTTTGGCTCTGTACTTGTCCTTCTCTTCGTTGGACAGCTGCTGCCAGTCCGTCACCAGGATGCCCCAGTCAGAGTTCTTGAAGCGGTTCTTCAGATTATACATGCGCAGAGCGGCGTTCTCCGCGTCCCACCACTTGCTGGAACCAAGCCTGCTTTCGTGGAATCCAGCAGGCATCTTGACGTGTTTATAACCACTCCTGCACTGCTCGGGATCGGACTCATGCCAGCCCCCTCCAAAGCAGCGCAAGCACTTGTGCTTGTCGTTCGTACGCACGCCCTCTGCTGGCGGTGGCGTCTTGTTGTAGGAGGCCTTCTTAGCTCTTTCGGCCACATTCACCTCCTTCTTCATCTTCTTAGAAGGTGATGCATCTACCTTCTTGCTGTTCTCCGGTTCGCCTGACTGTGCCACCTCAGAGGACTCAATCTTCTTGATCGAGTTCTTTATGGCCTTGAGGTCAAGGCCATGCTGTCGCGCCTCCCAGGTGGAGTACTGGCAGCCACATCGTCTGGTGATCTCCTGGAGGAAGGTGAGGATCCAAGACTCTGCATCGCCCTTGAGCTTGTCTTGAACCTCGACGATGGCCTCCAGGTCCTTCCAGGTCACCCGATTGGGTGGCGGGAACTGTGCCCTCAGTTGCTCCTTCACCCGCGTCTGGAAGATCTTGATGCGCAGGTTGTCTACGCAGTCCTCGATGAAGGTACGCAGCTCTTCATCGCTCAACACCTTCCCAGTGTTGAGCTGCATTTCCCTGCGTTGGCACATCTTCATGTAGGTCAGACCATCCTGCCCCACCTCCTGTGGCTTCTGTGTCAACAGATCCACTTTCTCTTGAGTCCCTTTCATCATGAACTTCTTGTCAAGGGCAGCGATGAAGCCCCTGAGCGCATAGAAGTACTGGGTATCACGGGTGCCATCACGTCCCGTCAAGCCTTTCAGGGAGGTTCCATCAGTCAGATATTCGTCGGAAACCTCCCCTTGGGTGTCTTGGTTTGTCACTGGCCTCGCTATCACCCACGTGGTGCCAGCGTTCATCTCATTGAAAGGGGGTCTAGCGCACGGGATGGTACCCTCGAGTGGGCCATGCTCGCTAGTGTCCTTCAGGACTCGGTCCATGTTGGAGGTCACTACCCCCCCTCTTTCATAGTTCTCGCGCCACCAGCTGAGAGCTTGTGAGTTCTCTCCAGCCAGACACGCAGGGACGATGTCCCACAGGTATTCAAAGTCAGGGGGAGTCTCTCTCAGAGTCTTCATCTGAGCTTCGGTGAGAGTGCCAGCCCCGGACCTGAGCCTCTTCCTGACGTTGGCGTTGTGCTGCCGTACGAAATTCTCGCACATGTCGGCGAACTCCCTCAGGAACTTGGGCCGATCTTCTTCCTTGGTGCCCGTGTAGTTGGGCAGTGTACCAAGGTTGACACGAGCGTAGTCAGTATACTCCATGTCTTCTTCAAAGATTACTAATGGCTCCTGGGCTTGGGCTTGCAGTTGGACTGGTGCTTGTGCCTCAGGCTGTACTAGTGCTTGTGCCTCAGGCTGGCCACCGGCAGCCCCTTCCTCTCCCTCCAGCTCTGAGAAATGCTGGCTCACTCGTATCGCCCTCTGGGCACGCCTCTCTGCCCGTTGCTGTTCCTCGCGGTCAGCCTTGGATTCCGTTGCTACCTTTCTGGTGAAGAAGAAATACTGGTGTGAAGGCTCTTTTCACTCCACACTTCCCAGCTTACCAGTACGGATGAATCCGTCCCTGGCCTCACCTTTCAGTGCTTTGCTCTAAGTAGCAATCACTGCCAGCATAATTTCGTCCACGACTGGTGAGCAAGGTTCCATCTGTGACCCGGTCTTATATTGGCTCTCCCAGATGTCCAGCAGGGTTGCCTCTGCACTTAGTGTCTCTGGTCCACGCAGTAAGTCAGTAGAACGCCAGCATGAGTCAGGTGACCACAAAGAATGCTGTCGTGAAGATGCCCACTGACAGTCCTGTTTCGCTCCACGCCTTCAGGCGTACCAGTACGGATGAATCCGTCCCTGGCTTTACCGTCTGGTGCTTTGCTCCAGCAGGATGTCACTTCCCGAAATAGCCCAGTACATAATTCTCAACGCTGCAATCATGTTCGTAAAATTAGCAACTGGTTCTGCTGTGACCGCTGTCGCTGTACTTCGCAAGACTGGTGAACTTCGAGTGTCGCAACAGCCTGCTTCACTCAACCTCTTCCAAGGCTTACCAGTACGGATATATCCGTCCCTGGCATCACCATTCAGAGGTCTCGTTCTTCAGGACTGCTGTTGAACTCTCAGCATTACAGACGACATGTCTGTAATAAGGCACATTTTTGTTTTGAAAAAGACTGTTAATTACAGTTCTGACGCAGTCGCACAAGGGCAAGTCCACAAATGTATATCTTTACAAGCATAAGAATACTGTATCTTATTAATTATCTCATAACACTGCTGTTTTCGCGGTCTCAAGCGAGTCCTGGTTATTCTCGGAATCACTGTTACGAAGGCAAAAAAAAAATGAGCGTCTGCTCACTCTCACTACGCCGCCCTACTTATCCTCGCTATCTCCAAACAAGTGTAACACCCATCCGTATTTCCGTATCTCGTCACTGTCATAACTCCTCGCGCATATCGTATTGCGCGTGTCATACGTTCGTCACAGAGACTGCTACAGCAAGTGTCACAACCCGGCTGAGGTACACGATAAGCCGTGGTTTGTGACACACGTACATATACACTATTACTTTGCAACGAAGGTGTGTCTGCGAAGTCCATATGCATATATCCTGTCTGCATTGTTGCCAATCATTCTATGAAAGCAACCTCTGAAGTATGACTTTCGGGCACCTGAACTTGCAGATGCAAATCATCAACCGACCAAACGGAGTGAGACGGCAAAATGGATAATAAAATCCGCCAGGGACATATGCAAACTCAGTCCTTGCTGTATACTTCTGAAAGTGAGGGGTTTTGAAAATTGTGGCATCCCGCATTTCGATGCGCATCGAAGTAACATTTGCCCGCCAGATATCTGCTGTCTCACGATGGGGCGACCCGTTGGAATTCCTGCAAAACATGCGACGCATTTGATTTCCCAAAAGTATCGAAACTGCAGATAGGCCCCATAGGACCAAGCACTCATTGAATTCCGTTCTGCTGGATGTCGCGTATCCCCCGCGTACTTAAACAAAGGTCGGCATCTTGCATATGGCTGTCCTAACATCCAACCCCGCTTACACGACAACAGAAAACGCATGCCGTGCGTAATCAGATTTCTGACAAGTTTTGGGGGCTTTGCAGGAATGCGCAAGACAGCATACAAACCCAAACCCAAACATGCCAAACAGCAAAGGGCTTCCCGTGAGTTCCAGCGCACGTAACTTTGCAAAAGTATTACTAAGATATATATCTTTTAGTTGCCAAAGGCCCAAGGCCTCAAAAGCCTTGTGCACGAAGCCATCAATTTATTTCTTTGGCAGATTTATTGGGTTTGTGTTCGAGTTTACCCAAATCCAATACATGCCAAACTGAAAAGTAATTCCCGTGCTTTATAGCACGCGAAACTATGCTCAAATATTTACAAGACATATATCTTTCAGTTCTCAGAAGCTCAAGGTTTGAGATAACTTGTTGGCAAAACCATCAATTTATTTCTTTTGCAGATCTATTGGGCTTGGGCTCGAATGTTTCCAAACCCAATACATGCTAAACAGCAAACGGCTTCCCGTGCGTTCTAGCGTAGAAACTGCGTAGAAATATTGCCAAGATGTTTATCTTTGATATATTCGAAGCACAAGGTCTAAGAAAGTCTGTGCGCAAAATGGTATAACTATTTCTTTGACACAGATTTTAGCGTGATATACAAACTCATAAATCTGGGTCAAAGAAATAATATGTTAACTTCGCGCACAAGCTATATCGCAAACCTTGTACTTCAGAAAAGTGAAATATATACATCTTATCAATATATTTTGCAAAGTTACGTGCGCTCTCTGCGCTGGAACTCACGGGAAGCCCTTCGCTGGTTGGCATGTTTGGGTTTGGGTTTCAAACCCAAAAGGCATCATGCCAGCACGCGGCCGTCTTTAATATACTCAACGGCTTGCCATATGCTCTTGAGGGTGCACTGATATTGATATGAACAATATCACTGCCAAGTTTCGTGAGAAGATTCCCACGAAAACCCCTATTATGCAAAGCCGCAAGTGGTCGAAACCATCTCACACCGCACCAACTTAGCTTGCAGTCGCGACTGAATGCTAAGCTGATGCGGTTGCGGATGGGGCCAATCGATAGCTCAAACGAAAGGTATTCACCTAATGAATACAAACGCTTTATGCCTATTCTAAAAATATTACGGTGGGTACACCCACCGTAATGTGAAACTTTGCATGCTCATACCGACAGCGCAAGTAGGTTGCGGGGGTCAAACCTATAGATTTTCTGTGTCCCAAGAGGTTGATTAAAGGCTAGAAAACTTAATTTGCACGACTCCGATAAGTTTTGGCCACATGCCACACCCTTGAAGTTGGAGAAATTACGGTGGGTAGGAATTATCCCTTACGATGGGTATACACAATTAACGTTATTTGTAGACTCCTGGAGCTTGGTATAATATCGAGATACGTATTTTTTCGTTATGTACTTTGATTTTGATATATAACCGACGTAGCTTAGGGTACACATGAGCTGCCACCTCGCGGACCTCCATATATCGCACGTTCAAAATCAGGTGGCATGCACACCAAAAAGATAATATTCACACTGTATTACAAGAATTTTAGTTCTGAGTTTGGGTTTCACTTTTTCTGGCTAATGCGTCATTTCTGGCGCATGTGGAGGCTCCATAGAGGTTCACGGGAGTGTCTAGAGCAAGTTCGTCACTGCTCACATGCCGTGATTCGCAGCCAATCAGCGGGAATTATTAATACCCTTCGGGTGGGTATACCCACCGTAAGCACCTCTTACGGTGGGTATACCCACCCTTCGTAGAATAGGCATTTAGAATCGAATGGTGGGAAAAATTATGCTTCATGCTAAATGCAAAAAATTGTTTAGAAGAAGGGGGTGTGCCAGACGCAAAATATTGCACACGCTGAATCGCTTGCGCTTGTACCTCCGGGGTACCTAGTGATAGTTCATAGTACAAACGATAGATGGCATGTGCCATATAATCTACTTCCCAAAAATGGTCATAATTTCTATTCCCCGTTATGCACTTTTCTATTCCTAAATCATTATGCTACCTATAATAATTCCACCTCGTATCAAGGCCCAACTATCATTAGTATGGAGTTATAGTTGCGATAAGAATGCGGCCCAGGTCGCTCTTAGTCCAAATGCTACTGGTAAAAAATCATGAAGTAAGGGTACCATTTTAAGCACCTTTTTGGATATGTGAAAATAAGCAACCAAGATTTTCATCGGGTGCCTGCCTTTGCTGCATTCAAACGCGATATATATATAGCGATTTCTGACTTAACCACGCCCACCCAACCAATATATAGGTGCCAAATAGTCATGAGCTCATGGGATACGACCTCTACTAGAGACCATCTGATGGCCCAAAGAAAATCGTGAAACGGTGGTCCTTGTCATAGGACTACGCGTGTTTCTGGTCCTACCACAAGGACTTCCGGGCAGTAGACAGGAAGAGATAAATGAGGTGATCAAACAAGCTATTGTGGGAGACACGAGAATGGTCATAGAAGGCAGAAACACACGGAGTGACACTCTTAAGGCTGCCGAAATCTTCCCGCTAGCAGAGATAGACAAGGACCTAACAGCATCCAGGCCGCTTGCTGCCCTCCCAGAGGCCAGTATGTATAGGCTTTCCAATACAAGGAGGGGCATTGTAGCAATTGCTGCCACACCCATCAGCACAAGCAACAATGAGCATCGCAACTTCCAAGATCTGCAGTATATTAAAAAGAAGGAATTTTGGAAGCTGATGGAGTGGCATAGGCTAACAAATGACTCACCTCAAACATCGATCAGCAGTTACACACAACGGGACAATGATATTCACTCATACAAAATAAGGATTATTCCAAGGGCTTGGACCGTCGGCTTGGAACCCCATAGGACCCGGTAGGACAGGTATGTGTTTGAGAGGCGTTGGCGTTAACACTGGGAATTCCAAGGGCTTGGACAGCAAATGTCCCAGTCCAAGCCCCGTCCAAGCCGCGGTCCAAGGGCTTGGACCGGGACATTTGCTATCCAAGCCCTTGGAACCCCCTTGGAATCTACATAAAATTCCAATCGGCTTCCAAGCCGTTGGACCGTCGGTTTGGAATACCGTAGGACCCGGATGGACCGTCGGCTTGGAACCCCGTAGGACCTGTTATGATTGATGATTCCAATGGGGTTCCGGCGGCCTGGACGCGGCTTGGACCAAATAATAACGACATTCCAAACGGGTTCCAGCGGCTCGGCAACAGCTTGGAACGCATTAGGACCCGTCTGGACCGTCGGCTTGGAACCCCGTAGGACCTGTTATGATTGATGATTCCAATGGGGTTCCGGCGGCCTGGACGCGGCTTGGACCAAATAATAACGACATTCCAAACGGGTTCCAGCGGCTCGGCAACAGCTTGGAACGCATTAGGACCCGTCTGGACCGTCGGCTTGGAACCCCGTAGGACCTGTTATGATTGATGATTCCAATGGGGTTCCGGCGGCCTGGACGCGGCTTGGACCATATAATAACGACAATCCAAACGGGTTCCAGCGGCTTGGTCATAACTTGGAACGCGTTAGGACCCGTTTGGACCATCGGCTTGGAACCCGGTAGGACATATTATGATTAATGATTCCAAAGGGGTTCCGGCGGCCTGGACGCGGCTTGGACCATATAATGACGACATTCCAAACGGGTTCCAACCGTTTGGACTGCATTAGGAACCGTTTGGACGTCGGCTTGGAACTCAATGGGACCTTTTATAGTGGTTATTTACAAAAATGTTCCAGCCACCCGGAACTACGGTTCCAACCGTAAGGACCGGTATAGGTCCATCCGCTTGGAACTATGGTTCCAATCTGTTTTTGTTCTATATACATACAAACAGGTATCAAGGGCTTGGAACCATTGGTCCACGAGCTTGCTATTATGCATATGCAGTACAAAGGTGCTATTGATATGTATTGCTGTTTGAAATATTTACACAAAGAATCGTAAAGGTTCTCTATTGCTCTATTGTCTGGGCTCTAACAAGCTCTATATTCTGACAAAAATAGCAGTCATGCTGCCGCATCCTTCTCATCATCCTCATCTTCTTTTTCCTCATCCTCATCCTCGTTATCATCTTTCTCAGGACTCTCCTTTTCGTCGACGACCTCCTCACCCTTTTTCTCTTCCTCCTCTTTCTTTTGCTGCTTGCTGCTTCCTTCAGGAGCAGCAGCTTTCCTTTTCTTGCCGAAGTCGACGTTCTTATCGGTTTGCACCGTGCTGTTTCTTACATATTTTGTGGGGATCCTGCGGAGTACAGACGGCGGGAACGGTCAGTCCAAGGGCTTGGAACGGCCCGTCCAAACCTGGGACGGTGTGGTTTGCGTAAAACAACACATACGCGTAAGTAAATGGAAAATAGTAAAACAATGGGTAGGGACTAACCAGACAGTGGGCTTGTTTTTTACGGCGGGGACAATAGAGGAGTCGTCGTGGGCGAGGTCCTCGCCCTTGATCTTTGCCTCCTTGCCCATTTTCTTTTTTAAAAGTTTGATGCCCTCCGCATGGTGGGAGAGCATGCGGAAGACGTAGTCTTCTTCGTCCTTTATTGCGTAGAGGGTTACCTCCACGCAGTCCTTGGGCACGACAAGTCCCTTAAGACTTGCCATGCCCGTTGGGCCCTCCCCCACCACGTCTAACAAACCGCGCGCGATGCAAAACTTTGAGATGTTCGTGAAGGAATCCGTGTCCGCTGGCGGCCGCGACTTGTGCCCCTTCTGGGCACCGTGGAATATTTCGACGAAGCGACCGCTGGTGAGCTTACCATCTTCTTCGCTCTCGGTCAACGGTTCCTGTATATTCGAAACGAAAGACACAACAATATGTCAGTCACGGGTGGAACGGTGGTTCCAAAGGCTTGGACGATATTTAAAAAACGGTTCCAAAGGAGTTCAAAAGGGGTTCCAAAATAGTTCCAAACGCTGGGAATAGGCCCGTGCTCGTGCGTGAAATAAAGTTACTTAAAGAAACCCGTGGACTCACAGTTCCAGTTGTTTGGAACCACGGTTCCAGCGGCAGTACCCACCTTTTGCTTTTGCGGAGGGGGCTCCTCCACCTTGACTTTCTTCTCTTCTTCTTCGCCTTGTCCATCGTCTGGGATGGACTCCTTTGTCCATCCATTGATAGATTTTACTGCATCATAGAGCGGCCCCGACTTCGGACGCCCAGCCTCCTGGAAGTTGAGGATCGCCTCGGTCTCAGCAGCGGTGATCAAGGACTCGGCTCTTCCAAATAATCGGAAGCCCCTTGCGGGGCCTTCGTAGCGCGCGAAGTACCCGTCCGGAAATTGTTTGGTGAACTTCTGTTTCCAGCGTCCTTCTGTGGCCTTGGTATTTTTCAAATACGCTAAGCGGCTGGTCAGGTACATGCTCACTTGGCGTTTCGGGACAGACGGCGTGACCGCGTGAATCTCCTCGATAACATCGCGGACCAAGGAGCTTTTTAATCGCGAGGAGGTGGCTCCCACCGGTATGTCGCCTTTCTCCATTCTCTTCTCGATAATGTCCCGGCCATGCGAACGCATGTCGTTGATGTCGTCTTGCGTGGGGCCAGCAACCCCGCCAGCTGTCTGCATTACTACTGCGGCGGGGGGATTTGAAGACTGCGGATGACAGGAGAGACGTTGCTCCATCTCCGCGATTCTGGCCATTAGAGCGCGGGTGGTGGAGTCTTTCGTATCGGTCAAAGCAGATTGCCGCGGCGACCTATCCAGCAGCTTTTTCTTTACTTGTTTTGGCGGTGGGGTCTTCCTATCGCTTCTCCTTAGTAGTCGTGTCATTTTTCTACGGTGTGGGTTTCGGCTACGGTGGGCTGCGGTACGGCTTGAATACGGTGGTGTGCTGCAAATAGTTTGACTCTCTTTTAACGCACAACGGCCGCAAATCTGTTCCAAGGCAGGTCCGGCGGCTTGGTGCATTGGTCCGAGCGACTGGATCGCGTTATCGCGCTCTTTTACGAAATTTTGAATTTCGAGCCTGCGACTGCTGTCACCTCTGTCCTCCGTCGACGGGTATGACATTGCAATCGCTGCCGTGTTTTCCATCTTCACTTATCGATAGTCCAGATGGTAAGCCGTCGCTCTTCGTAGCTCGCGGTCATGGGTTCGAATCCCATTAAAGGTTTACGGTGGACAGCTGGGATGTGCGCACATCCCTCCTGTTCACTGTATCACCTTTAGCCATTTTGAGTTTCGATTTATGGAAAAATCGAACGGTCTTCGTTAATTTACCAGCCGATTACTTGTGCATGTGCACTATAGGAACCCTTAGATGTTTCATTTTGACTACCAGAAAAATCTGACGGTCTTCGTTAATTCCACACCCTCGGATCGGGTCGATAGCAAAAAAACGCCGACGTTCACGGGACTGTTCCTTTTTTGGAGCAAATCCTTCTACAGAATTCGTCGCAGCTCTATTTTTAGAAATTTCCCGTAAGATGTGCATAATTGACGGTAGAAAACAATTTTTCTGCATTTTTCACGTCGCTGCATATCAAAAACATCGGGGCCAAACATATGTCCACTTTTCAAAAAAAACAGAAAATTTTCCGAAATTTTGTTTTTTGGGCTTTTTACACAAAAAACAGCCAAGTGTTAAGCTTTGAAATAAGAGGCTTCACTTTGGAATTCCAGGGGCATGGAATTTCTCAAGTGGGAGCAAATGTCCAGTTCCAATGGACTTCCAAGGGCTTGGATAAACCCCCAGAAGTGGACCTAGTCGATTTTTACCAAAAAAATTCCATGCCATTGGTTTGGGTGAGCCAACCCGTTGGAATATTGGTCCTTAGGTGATTTTTGCAATCCTCAAAACGTTCTAAAAAACTTTGTGAGGTTCCAATGCTTCACTTTGGAATTCCAGAGGCATGGAATGTTTCAAGTGGGAGCAAATGTCCCATTCCAATGGACTTCCAAGCCTCTGGATTAATCCCCAGAAGTGGACCTAGTCGATTTTTAAGATGGCTTTTCCAAACCGATGGACACCGTAATCCCTGGCCTGTCCGGGCGCCCGGATTGTGCCTAAAAACGTAGAAACCCTGATGTAAAGGTGACAAACCGGACTTTTGCCGAATGTTGAAGGTATTTAATTCCGACCGCCCGGAACCACGTTCCCACGCGCCGGACCATGGGTCCGGGCGCCCGGAATGCATCTGAAAACCTTACAAGTCCGGTGAGTCCCCATCATCGTGGGTGCTTGGCCGAGTGGTCAAATGTTGGTAAGCCGAACGCGTTTCACGTGAAGGTGAGGGGTTCGAATCCCCTTGGAGGCATGGGCATCCACGATTCCCCTTGGGTTCTAGTGGCAGTTCCCCGTGCATGTGGCACGATGGGCGATTGCCGCCAACGACGCCGCTAGTGCACAAGGGGCGTTATGGGTGCCCACCCACGCCTTCATGCCATTTTGAGTTTCAGTAACTCATGGAGACCGTCCGATTAAGACTGGGGGGTTCATCTGGTCCGTCAATTGCACTGTCCGCTGGGAAACAATCCCACTGAGTGCCTGTTCTGGGGTAAATCGCAAGCAACGAGAGGGCGTCCACCCCCCCCTTTCAATTTCAACCTTTCAACCCACACCTTTATTTTTAAGATGGCTTTTCCAAACCGATGGACACCGTAATCCCTGGCCTGTCCGGGCGCCCGGATTGTGCCTAAAAACGTAGAAACCCTGATGTAAAGGTGACAAACCGGACTTTTGCCGAATGTTGAAGGTATTTAATTCCGACCGCCTGGAACTACGTTCCCACGCGCCGGACCATGGGTCCGGGCGCCCGGAATGCATCTGAAAACCTTACAAGTCCGGTCAGACAACTCACACTTCTTACATGGATTCGCAGGAATAATGGCTAGGCAAAGGCGTGGACTAGCTCGAAACGAGAACGCGGAAGGCACTCCATGCCCATGCGATCAATGCAGACTCCGATTTCGCTACACCAAAAAACAGATTAGGCGGCATTTGATCCTACATCCGCCCGTCGCACGCCTCTCCAATGACCGAGATCATGAAGAAAACGACTCTCTTGACGGTGCCGAAAGTGTGAATGATGACGGTGAGACGGATCCACCATCAGAGACGGACGAAGAGGAAGAACACGAGGATGACACATATCTTCATGACCATGCCGAACGGATGCTCCGGAAGATCCGTGAAAGCTTCTTCAGCCCGATTGAGTATGCATCGTCCGACTCGGTGAGTTCTAAATCCCGTCCAAGCCGTTGGAACCATTGTTTAACAATATCCAAGCCCCGTCCAAGCCTTTGGAACAACCTTGGATTCCCCCACGAAGAAGAGTCCAAGCATCGTCCACGCCTTTGGAACACCTTTAGAGCCATCACTGTAAGCCAGATTCTTACATCGCATCTTATTAGTTCAGGATTGCTGGGTTGATGGGAGTGGATGCCCGCCGTATTCTTGGAGGAGGAAAGTGATGCGCGCGAGCAACGTGAAAACGACCGAACAAGGGACCCGGAATTCATCATGGTAAGTTCAATACGCACAGAATGAATGCCTTCCGAAAACTGCACTATATCACTATTCCAAGTCATTGGAACGGTGCGTCCTTACGTGTGGAACCCCTCTGGACCAAAATCAATCAGATGTTGTGTGACTAAATTGCAGGAGGGAGAAAATGTGCATGACAAATCGACTACCCTTGCAAACCGCTTCATACTGGATCTACTTGAGGCCCACTCCAACCATAACTCGACCCAGGCGTACTTTGACACAATCCTGGAAATTCTGCGACGTCGAGTATGCGGCTTGGAGGTCGACGATGAATCAATCTCGACCGATGACGAGGTAGCACTACCTCATACCTACCAAGCGTGCGTGCGGTTTTTCAAGGATTTCCTCATGAAGTACAACGAGATGGATGTGTGCCAGAAGTGCAATTTTCTTTTCAAAGATCTGCTTCCCGAAGAGGCACCGACGTGTCCGAAATGCAACCACGGCCGGTTCAAGGAGCCATCAATGGTCGATGGCAAGTGGGAACCCGGAAGGGCCAAGTGCGTTTTCCGCTGGTGGCCGTGGACAAGGATACTGGAGGCCCTTTTCATGGATCCGGTGCAGGCACAGATGGCACGTTCATGGGAGAAAGTTGACTTGGATAAGCCGATCGTCAGAAGCACTGGAATATTAGGTGAGTAAACACTGTCAATTAGACTGCATGGATTGCCTATTCCGGGCGCCCGGATTCATGCCTCCACCCGGATGGAACATGCGTCCGGCCGTTTGGATATGTCACAACACCCATTTTGGTTGTCTTGGTATAGTCCAAACGTGTGGACCAGACGTTCCGGCCGTTTGGAATTTTGCGGATGTAGATTAACAAAGATAATTGCGAGTAAATCGGCATGGACGGCACGTTCCGGGCGCCCGGAATGGCGTTCCATCCGTGTGGAATACGAGTCTGGTCGTAATGGATATGTTACAACAACCTGTTTTGTTGTCTTAGCATAGTCCGAGCGTGTGGAATACTTAATCCGACCGGTTGGACTAAGACATGTTAGTGCGGGTGTAGATTCACGAAGCTGGCAGAGGACCATGCTCGAGGACCCGGAGTTCTTCAAGGACAAGCGCAACCTCTCTGTGGTGTTATGCGCGGACGGCGTCGAGAAATTCAAAGATAAACTGGGATCTGTGACACCTATAACCTGCCAAGTGGTGAATTACCCTGCACATCTTCGAGGCAAAAGCGAGTTCATTGTGCTTTGGGGCATTATTGATGGCAAACCCAAAGATGCCCAACTCTTCTACCACAAGTTCGTGGACGAGATTATTGACATCGAAAAGAACGGTTGCAGGGTGTGGGACGTTATCGAAAACAAGCCTTTCACCGTTCGAGTCAAGTTGTACAAGGTGCTCGAGGATTATGTCGGATTGACCGAAGCGGGGAACGTGTATGGAACAAACGCGAGGATGGGATGTTCCAAATGTTGGATTGTCGGGACAAGAAAGGCAGAGTCTTGCATGCAGAAGACGATTTACGCGCAGATGCTACAACAAAATCCAAGTAAGTCTGATCCCTGCTGCATTCTTCCTAGTATGTATTCGGACGGTTGGACAGATTTCAAAATATTTCTGACTGTACTTCCAGGCGTCGGGAGCCCCGGTTCCGGCCGGTTGGACCATTATAGGGAAAATATGGAGAGATCAAAGCTAGTAATTCCACACGCCCGGAACCCATGCACCCCACGGCCGGACCTGTGTACTCGTGGTTTTACACAATATTCTTTCAACTGTATCGTGTTTTTATGATGTTTGCAGGTGAAGAGCCAGCGATGAGAACGGACAAAGAAGTGAGGGAGTTGCAGCACCTGCACGACGGGATGATCGAAGCGGGTATGCATCCGGAAGTCATTAAGGACAAAATGGCACGGAGTGGGATCAAAGGATCGAGTGCTTTTACCAAGATTGTGAAGTTTAATTTGCCACGCGACTAGCTCTTCGACGTCATGCACATCTTGTCCAACAACTCCTGCCGGATTATGTCAGCGATTCTCGGTGATGACTGGAATTTAAAGTGCCGAAACTTTGCGAGGGCCTATCAGATGCACAGGTCGTGGCTTATTCCTATACCAAGGAGGAATGAAAATGACAACCGGAGCCCAGCAGAACGGCTGAGATGTGAGTACACCACCTGTCAAATATAATGATGGTCCAAACCCCTGATAGACGGTGGTGTAAGGGTTCCAAACGCCCGGAATGCTATTTCCTGAATGAATGTAGATGGTCCACACCCCTGTCACACGTTGGATAACGGGTTCCAAACGCCCGGAATGCTATTTTCTGAACGAATGTAGATAATCCACACCCCTGTCACACGTTGGAGGGTGGGTTCCGAACGCCCGGAACGTTTCTTCATGAATGAATTAAGATTGTATAGGTTTCGTATTGAACCAGGATAGGTTGTGTGCGTGTGTGTGGGATCGATCTCTTGTAGTGAAACCCTCTCCGTGGTCCCTTTCTATAAGGAGGCCTTGAAGGAGATTATCCCATGGGTAAGAGGGCTCAAGTTTACCCGAGATTCGGGGCCGATTGGGAGGAAGTTTCTGCAAATCAAGGCGGGAACGCAAACTACGCCACGCAAGTTGAAAGCACATCATGGCGTAGTTGCTATCACAAGTGGACTCATGTCGATTGTCAGCGCGTGGATGAACAGTGATGGGCATGTGCTACAACCGGAATTCGCTTCCTACGTTGGGAAATATACGATGGTGGTCCGCGAGATTGTGAGCAGAACCATTGATATCGATGTGAGTATAAACACTGCTTACCCCACGTTCCGGGCGCTTGGAACCGTTTGGAGGCCATAGTCCGGACGTTCGGACCTGCTTCATGTTTGTTGCTCATGTTCATATGCTTCGGATTGGAATCACGGTTCCGGGCGGCCGGTCCAACATTGGATCAATGTTCCGGTAGCACGGAACCTATCCATTCAGGCTATACTGATTTATTCTGTTTTGGGCGTGCGGTTCAGCATCATAAAACTGGCATGGACGCCTTGAAGACAAGGGTATTGGAAGTCCGTGACATCATGGAAGCTGAGCTCTCGCCTGAGCTTTTCGTCATTGCAACGCACCAGCTCGTTCATATTCCGGATCAGATGCGTGACGAAGGACCGGTTCCCGATCTTTGGATGTTCGCTCCAGAGAGCTTCTTCGGCGAGCTGAGACGGATCATCAGGACTCGCTCGCACCCTGTCGCCAGCATGATGAAAGGGGTGGAGTTGAAACGCATGGTAAGTCTGGTACGCGGCTTATACCAGTTGCTACAGGCGAATGGTTCGCCACCAACCATTAGCCAACCACGTAGCGAGAACACCGTGTCCCTGATGTTGGCGACCGGCAACGAGAGGAAGGGCAAACTTGTCTACTCGACACCAGGTACTGTCCAGACTTAAGTGCATATCGTCCAATTTCGGTCCAAGGGTCTGGAAACGTATCATTGAGCAGGGTCCAACCGGTTGGAACATGCTTGGACCTTTCATTAGACAAAGCCCAAGCCAATAGGGCTCGTTCCATCCACACCCTTCCGGGCGCCCGGAACTTAGGTTCCGGGTTAATTCCGGGCGTTTGGAATTAGATCGTCAAAAGCACGCATTGTTTAACAAATTTCCGTTTTGCGGTGCGTAGATGATAAGAAGGAGATACAAGCTTGGCTGGCTACAAACGTGGAGTGGTACGGGAACATTGTCAGAGAATCTAATCGTGCTGAAGACCATTACACGAGGTATGCATGTTTGCTTGACCGAAGCTTTTTTTTACTAATCATTCACGTACGCAGTTTAGTGGTGTTCCCCTCGCCCGGAACTAACGTCCAAGCGCCCGGAACGTCGCCTCCGGGCATTTGGACCATGCAGGAACATTAGACAAAACCGACGTCGCTTGGCGGCTCGTCGCGGCAGGGGCAGTGGCCCAGGTCAAAACTTGATGACGAGGCCGATACTTCATCAACCTGAAACCTGGCGCAAGAGCCCCGTCACATGGGGAAGTCATTCCGTTTACGGAGATGGAAATGAGTTACGCCTTGGCACCACCGAGAATGTGGACAGAGTATGCTTACGTCAAAGTTCGCAATTTTAATTACAGATCGCTGGAAAGGGACATGAACAAGGCTACTTGTCATCGATATTTCAAGTCTGTCTTTAAAGTCTGGAATGTACAGAAGCAGCAAGAAGACGACCAGGACAGGTGAGACATGCCAACTATACATGTTCCAATCGTCTGTATGAGAGTGGAGTGTAGGTTCCGGCCGTTTGGACCATGGTCAAGCTACGTTTCATTAAATCTGTTTAAATATTCAAAAGTTCGATACGTTCCGGGCGTCCGTAACCATGCTGCCACACGGTTCCGGACGCCCGGACTAATGCGTCCTTGTAGATCTCGATTAGCAGGTGTTCATGATTCTTTCACTTCTGATGGCAGGTATGGCGAAATTCTGAAGGTCGTCAAGCTTGTCGTGCACACTGACACATATATTCTTGTGAAGTGTAGATGGTTTCCCCTCGAAGCTGCTCTTGCCGATGCGGTCACGCAAAACATCTACCTGCGCACCGATATGCCATGGGAAACCAAAGATGCATTCATCGAAGCGAAGGACATCAACAATCAAGTGGTCGTGGCGCCCATTCCATGGAAGCCTTTGCGGCTTGCACGGTATACCGGTAACAAGGTTCCATTAAATATTCGACATCGGACAGACGTGCTTGCCGTCATGCTTGACCGCCACGTCGATTTTGTCGGCGACATCGGCGATAGTAGTTCTGATGACGAAGATTAGTTAACTTATTGCCTCGCTCGAGGCGGTAGTGTATCGGTCTCGTTGAGCTCCACGTGCTGCCAAGTCAGAACCTACCAGTTGTAATACTGTAATATATAACATGCATTGTACAGATAATACTAACTTACCTGGAGTTCCAAAGGGGTTCCGAAGGCTTGGATGCGCCTTGGAATCCATCAAACGCAAGTTCCGAAGCGGTTCCAAACCATTGGACTAAGCCTGGACCCCATAAGATATCACTTCCATAATCGTTCCAAAGGCTTGGACGGTCTTGAACTGCACGTAGCAAGAATGATCGGTCCAGAGAATTATCGTTCTATATGTCAAGCACTTGCTCATAGCGTTCCACTCTCAGATCGGGAAGTTCCAAGGGCTTGGAATTTCGGAACACGCTCCCGTGTTGCCCAGAGACTGGGCCTATGGGGTTCCAAGGGCTTGGAATCTTTTGAAACCCACGCTCGTGCTGCGCAGAGACCGGTCCTATGGGGTTCCAAGCCGTGGAGCCTCCGGGCTCGAGCTTCATTCCTCGTACTAACAAGGTCCAAGGGCTTGGAATTTTTTGAAACCCACGCCCGTGCTGCGCAGAGACCGATCCTATGGGGTTCCAAGCCGTTGAGCCTCCGGGTTTGAGCTTCATTCCTCGTACTAACAAGGTCCAAGGGCTTGGAATCTTTTGAAACCCTCGCACGTGCTGCGCTGAGACCGGTCCAATGGGGTTCCAAGCCGTTGAGCCTCCGGGTTCGAGCTTCATTACTCTTACTAGCAAGTTCC
>LGRX02004101.1:0-15421 GCA_001247695.2 Cymbomonas tetramitiformis | reverse complement strand
AGCCGCAGCCGCTCAACCACTGAACTACGAGATCAACACGCCACCGTCACAGCCATTCAGCCATCAACTACAAAATCTACGCACCCGCAGCCGCAATCACACGTCAACATCAACAATCACGCTCATGTCACCACGCCACAACCACTTCTTGTCTTGCCAGCTGATGTCTCCCAATCCATACGCCATCAGCTGGGGGGGGGAATATATTTAAAAAAACTTGCCCTCCAATGCCACACCCACATCTCAAACCCAAAATCCCTCACAACACCCCACACTCAACCACAGCAGAGATACACCGCCATTTCAGCACCCAGCAATACCCCCACGCCCCGCCAGCCCCTACATTGCCGCCCCTTGTTCATAATCGCGACAGCTGTCACAACTATGAACACGCTTAGAAGGGGTCCCTCGGGCACCCCTGAAAGGCCTGTCAGACCCCCCATATTTAGTCACGCTACCGCAGCCCATGTCAGACCCCACCGCATTTGCCCCCATCGCGCCCGTCTCAGCCGACAGCAAACGCCCCAACCATGACCCCCTTTTTCAGTAATTGTCATTCCCCCCTTCAGTCACGGTCCTACCCCAGTTCATTGTCCGCTCGAGCGCCCGGAGCATATCAGGTTCACCCTCCAGCTCAGATCTCCCTCCCAGTTTAAATCATGCACGACGCCTCGCCAAGCGCTACATCGACGTCGCCGCGACCAACCCGTGCCGATCCGCGAGCGCCGCAGAGCGTCAAGCACGACATCACGCGAAGTGACATCACGACACGACCACACATGACGTCTCGGCGATGCATGACAGGGCAAACGCAAGCGCGCGTTGACACCAAACGCCGCTGTCACTGGGAGCCAATGGTCACAGGGCATCCGAAACGACAATGGCATTCACGGACTTTCACTATGCTCGCTTGAGTATTTAGCTAGCTCCTGCTTTCGAAAAGGGAGATCCGAACCTTTCAAAACCATTCTGCGGTATAGTGATATTTGCCTCTTGTGGCCTAGTATTAAATGTGATATTTGCATACGTATACTTCGAATCCACATGAGAGCTTTGTCACTAGCAGTTTGTAAGAGTCTGGTTCGGATCCCCAGAGTGCCGGCACGCCACTCTGATGTATGTGCGAAGTCGCGCCGTTGTGCTTGTTTTATCTGTGAATTGCCCCCTGTGTTGCTCGTTTGCCTTTCTGCTTTTCATGCTTCCATCTGATCCTGAATCTGCAGTCTGCGAGTGCAAGTTAGACCCGCGCCCGTTTTGCGAATCTACGAGCCGGCGTGGCAGAAGCGCATTACCGCCTGACATGTTTTACGTAGCACAGCAATAGACACGCATATCGCCGTTCCGCGGCGGTGGAGATCCGCAGCTGTCCGAAAACGTTCGCGAATTCACAACACGCTCGCGAATTCCCACAGAGGGGCATTTTTCCCGTTGAGCGCCTAGCGGCGAGATAGCCCGAAGCTGCGTTTGTCATAAATTCACACCCGCAACGGCGAACCGTCACAGGCACTCTCAGCGGTATTCACGTGTGTGCACGATGCGCCCGACCTTTTTGTACCATATTTTGCACCATTTGCTACGCGATTTCGAACCTCGCAGGGCCTGCTTGCCGAATATGCTCAAACCGACGTATGTGACCGGCGTTTGGGAATGCACAACCGTAGCCGCGCTAACTCGAGCCGTGACACCTGACTTTTGCCGTTTGACGAGGTTGTAGCCGAACCCATGTTTTTCCAGCAGTTTGTATGATGTTTGCCTTTGTGAATTCGACCTGCGCAGGCTGTGGCAACGTTGAATTCCCCGAACGGACCTGGGTGACAGGTTGTGGGAATTCACGGCTTACGGCGCGCCGGCTCGAGTCCGAACACCTGACTGCAACCTTTTGACAGCATTGCAGCCGAATGTTTTTTCCTTCAGTTTTCATTGTGTTTGTATTTGTGAATTCGACCCTTGTGGGCGTTGGCAGCGGTGAATTCCCCGACGGGCCTGTATGACAGGTTGTGGGAATTCATGGTTGGCGACGCGCCAGCTCGGGTCTGGACACCTGACCCATGCCTTTTTGCTATGCGTGTGCTCGAAGCACGCCTTTGCCCGCAGTGTCTTTCATAATTTTCGACGTGAACTCGTGCTTGGCTGCTCGAAGGGCACCAACTTGGCCTTGTGGCAGGTTGGGGGCATTCACCGCAGGAGCCGCTCGTGCTGCGACCTGGGCGCACGACACGAGAGCCGCAGTGAATGCCCAGTTGCAAAGTGTTGTTTTGTTCTGCTGGAACGGTTTCACCTAACAGGGTGCCGAACCTCTTCGTTTAATATATTTAAAAAACTTGCCCTCCAATGCCACACCCACATCTCAAACCCAAAATCCCTCACAACACCCCACACTCAACCACAGCAGAGATACACCGCCATTTCAGCACCCAACAATACCCCCACGCCCCGCCAGCCCCTACATTGCCGCCCCTTGTTCATAATCGCGACAGCTTTATGTCCCATTTCCAAGGTAGTCATTACCGCCGAAGATTTGCCCTTATCTTTCCCATCAAAGGGAGGATTTCCATAAACGATTCTGCCGATGCCTGTTATCGGGTCCACGTAGGCATCTCAAGCGAGACCATCAAAGCCAATTTTCCCCTGATGGCAGAAGGGCCTGAGGGTTTTTTTCATTCTTGTGGTGGGTATGCATCTTCTCGAGTGAATTCTAGGGTGGGCATTTAGTGGGTTGGAGAAAAGTTCACAGCCGTTTTTGTCAAGTTTCTGTCATCCACCAAAATATCTAAGAGGCTTCTTCTGATTGCGTAGCAGTTTTTAGGATCCCCCGATTCAAACTTACATGCATTGAGTGCTTCATGAATGTCGTGTGCCCTACAGTATTCGAGTACTCCGCAAGTGAGCATGGGACTGCTTTGTTGGAAAGGCGGTGCCAGGCCAAAAGTTTCCAAAACTCTTTCTTTTGGACATATTGGAGTTCAGGATATTTAATTGTCCCCGTGACATGGTCCACTTCGGGTTTAGCGGTCACAGCAATGGTATTCTTTTTTGAACTTGATGGACGGTACATGCTAGCTTCCGGGAGAGCATGTAAGTACAATTCCTCATTCATTTCCTGTCTTAGGTCAGCAAGTGGAAAAAGTTTCGATGGCGGTGTTTTGATGTATGTGGTACCTTTTCCAGGGTTTAGTAGTTTGGGCTTTTCTGAGATTTCTTCAGCAATGATCTTCCTTAGTTCGCCATCTTGGGTTGTTCTAAGACTATACAAACTATTATTATGTCCTGCTGGACTTTAGGTTCAGGGTTATTATTATGGGCTCTGATAGCCCTTAGCCTGACCTGTCTCTGATCAGAACCGTGACTCCGCTAGTAGCTAGGATGACAGTACAGTAGTACCGTACTGTCAGTCATTATTTCGTATTATCCGGGTTTCCGAGATGCATGATAAAAGCACTCGGCCGGACTGTTTATGGAGCTTAGCCTGTTTGTTTTCACCGAGCGGAACACCTGTTCTCGCAGGTTATAGGCGTCACCACTTTCCCGGTAATTCTGATGGCACAGCGCCTAGCTGTTGCCATGATTGGCTAGGTTTTGACACAGAGATGGGGTGGGCGCCCCCTTAGGCAGTGGTTTTCTCTTCGCAGTATGGCCTCTTTTTGAAGTGGAGATCAGTTTTGGCATTTCTTTGGCAGCAGTATCGTCGCTGGGTACGGTTATGCTTGACGTTCCGTTTGATCAGCGGGCAGGACACTCCGCGTTTTGTGGGTCGCTCCCACTATTAGCCACTCGGCTCATGACCTGCTTGATTGTGTTATTTTCGCTGAGACTCCTGCGGGGATTGGCCGCTGCGGGATTATTCACTACTGCCGCACCACTAGCCCACATTCCCATCTCACCGTCATTTTTATAATGGATACGCCTCAGAGACCGCGTACTCGCGCTAGGGCGCGAAAGCTAGCAACAATTTTCGATGATGTTGGAGCGTTGAATGCAGCCACACCCACAACTCCGCATTTGGATTCGGCTGCGTCGGAAGCGTCAGCTGCGGCCGCCACTCTCGTGCATCGGTTGCGCAGGGATGCGTTTGACGTTCAAAGCTCAAAGACTGCAGCGACAAAGGTGTTGGGCGAAAAGACAACAAGATTCCGTGGGGATGAGGCATCAGCTACGGATGTTTTTTCTCAGTTGGTGTCCGAACTTCAGCAACTGTTCACACTGCAGTCGCCGGCATTTGCGCCCCTGTTTGACCTGACTGCTGCTGACACCCCTGTTCTGCCTGCTGCCAATGAACTTTTGTATTCTGTGCTGCTGCTGCTGACTGCGCCAGGGTCTCCTGCCCGTAATTGGGTAGAGGCCTCTGGTGCGGATGTTCCTGCTGATGTCTATTACCCACCACTAAGTTGGGTGCACCCAACCTAAGAACCCTTTTTCAAACGTCAATAACTCCTCGAATATCGGACTTATAGTGCCAAAGCAAGGCTAGGCCATGGGCTACTATGTTCCCTTTGAACAATGGATATGCATTATACCTCTGTGATCGCAATCTGCGGGGTATAATGGGACCGTATCAATAGGGTATATGATGAAATATTCCGGATTTCTCTTAGGTTGGTGCACAATACCTAAGAACGCGGGTAATATAAGTGTGCTAGGAGGCAAGCACAAGAGCAAGAAAAACGGCTAAGTATAAAACGCAGGAGTACTCAGTACGGAGTACAGTAGGACCGATCAGAATGATGTTGATGTGAGGTGCCTAGACTGTTGTACGGAGTACTCAGTACAGTTGAGTTATGGAAAGAGTTCCTGAATGTATAAGAACTCTAAGAGTAACCCGTTTCGGGGAGATGAACTGAACTGAAAAGTATAACATAAAAGTAAAGAGCCGTAACTGCTGTATATTGTGTATTGAAAGCATGCACTGATAGCAAAAGCATAACTATATAGATTTACGAAACCGAAGTCTTGTAGTTGACCAAGCGTAAGCATACCTCGTGCGGTCGTTTAATAAGTGTAGAATAGTATAAGTCCGAAACCGTAAAGAAGAGAAGAAGTCAAGGTGTAGACTCCTACAAAATGGTAATTAGTTCGTGTTTTCACGTTGCTTCCTTGTCTTTCTTGCGCAAATTCTGATCAACCCGCCCCGCCTTGTGCGATTAGTTAGCGAGTACTTGCACTACGAAATCGAGAATGCCTGTGCTCTCGTTCTTGTTGCGCGGTGGTGTGTGGGATTGATGGTTCCAGGTTGCTTGGAGCCGCGTCGGTGTGGAGAAATCTAGCTCGACGACAATCTTTTAAGGTGCGAGCGTTGCCTTAGTCCTAGCACGCATACACGCATAGCACGCATATCCGTGCTTTTGGGCTCGCAGGTGCGGGGAAACCAAATCGCCTCCGTTTTTCGGCAATTCCGACCCTTCGCGGCGGAAGCGCTGCGCAAATTTTTCAATTTTGCGTAAGCCTTTGCTGAAATTCGGGGTTGGTTCGGGATTTCCCCTACCTTTAATTTGGCCTTCTAGTCCCCCCTATTCGGGAATCTCCGCGCTTCGGCCGGTGTGCTTACTTGTGCTCGCGCGCAAGTGGCGTATTCCTGGGATCGGGTGCTAGTTGCCACACCAACCGCTTTTCGATTGGTTAAATTGCGAGCGTGCAACGTTTGATGTCCCCCATGGGGCTTTAGCTTTCTAGGATCTTCCTTTCCGGAAATCTCCGCGCCTCGGCCGGTGTAGCCACTTGTGCTCGGGCGCAAGTGGTAAATTTCTAGATCGGCGGGTTCTAGTTGCCACGTGTGTCGTGTACACTTTCGGCTTTAGCTAAATTGGATCTCACGCATAGCACGCATACTATGCCCATGTATTCAGATGAAGAGGAATGCCTCGGTCGGTCGGGCCGGCGTGGGGGGGGGGTCGGGCCGGCGCCGCCCCCGGCTCAGCCGTGGGGTCCGGTCGGTCGGGGTCTCGCGCTGCGGGCCTGTCGGTTGGCCCAGGCTCTGGGGAGTTCTGGGGCGCAGCTGGCGGGTCAGACAGCCGGGATTGGCGCTCCCGTGAGAGGGGGGGGGGAGTGCGGCGCGCGCTTGCGCGCCAATACGGCGGTGAGGCCCTCGAGGTTACACCGGCGCGCACGCCCCTGAGAGCCCCTCCAGGGTTGTCTGGTGGGCCCCCCAGGGCCTCGCCACCAAAAGCCCCTTCACCAGCGAGGGTCAGTGGAGCTGAGCCAGTGTCCGAGCTCGCATTGAGCTCGGCGCTACGGCAGCCGGCGCGCCGGAAGCGTGCGTCGCCCGAGGCTCCGGCACCGCCGGCGGCAGGCGCCGGCTCCGGGTCGGACTCGGACCGCTCTGCTAAGGGGTTGAACCCCTCGGCAGCTCCCTTCTCCCCACTCCCTGCGTCCAGCAGGAGTGCGAGTAGTAGGGTCGTCCGTCAGGAACCGACGTCGGGACCGGCAGCATCCTCCCTCTCTTCCCTCGTGGGGAGCGAGCAAGGGAATCTCATCAGTGCCCCAGGGCGCTTTGAGGTTTACCGAGCCAGTGACTGGAGTCCCCCGGCAGAAGGGGAGTCTGATGATGTCCGGCGCCCAGAGCAGCTAGACGTCGTCCAGTCACGGGGGCGCGAGTCTCGCATCCAGCCCAATCCGGCTTGGCGAGGAGAGCGACGTCAATCCATGCTCGCATTGGCCCTCCGTCAATGGAGCACCTGGGCGCTGAATTCAGCGCAACGACGTGCGAGAGTCTCCCTGCCATCTCGTCAGCGCGCAACAGCGCGGCTTGCGTGGGTCGCATGGAGGGCCAGGACGGACCAGTCAGCGCATCAGCGCGAGCTCCAGCGCCTGGCATTCCAAGCGTGGAATGACGTCACCCAACAGGTCGCCCAACTTCAAGGCCTGTTTGACAAAGGCAGTCGGCGCCGGGTCGAGTCCGCTTTCGCAGCATGGCGCCAGCATGTCGTCCAGACACAGGGTCTGTGGCGCAGAGGCAGACGTCAAGCTGGAGCTGTCTTCATGGCATGGCACCAGCAGACGATGCTCGCCAAGGAGAGGAGCACCTGGTGGGTTGGAGCCCGGAGACACCGGATGACCCAGATGGGCAGGAGGTGTCTTCGCGAGTGGCGCCGGCTCCCCAGGACGACCCCAGTCAGCTCGGACTCGTCCCAGGGAACGAGTGCTCGGCGTCCGGTAAGGAAGGCGGGAACCTCATCCGGTGTCAGCTCTTGCTCGGATTCCGACCAGAAGTCCATGTGGCAGGACATCCGTCGAGGCCTAAAGCGCCTAGGGAAAGACCACCCGCTGTCAGGGCTAATGTGGTTCCAGCTCGAGGACTATGGGCTCTCCGAGGACGGCGCTTATCGTCTGGAGATCCACCAGCAGTCAGTCTCCGAGTCCAGGGTGTTGATGCAGCAAAAGCGCGAGGACCCTCACAACTCCCTTGGGAGGTGTAGATTCTCTGTCTTTGCCATCAACGCCGGCAGACCAGGGGAGCTGGTACGCCAAGGGGCGGACCTCCAGGAGGTAAGGAGAGCGGTCGTCGCGGCCGTCAGAATGAGCGGCCGCACCCGGAAGTCACACAGGGGTCTTAGGAAGTCAGGTGCAGCACCTCCGAGTTCCGCAGCCCCCGGTGGGAACTGGTCGAACCGGTTTGCTCCCCTCTCGTCCTCATCGGAGGAAGAGCATCCCGCGGAACGTCCGAGGCCCAGGACTCAGGCGCCTAAGCCGAGCAGCCCCAGTCGCCCGGTGCCTCGCACCCGGAAGCCCAGTCGAGCACCATCGGCCCCGCACCCCGGTCCGACTTCCTCAGGGAACACGTCGTCGTCCCCGGAGTCCACTTCGAGCAGGAACAGTCAGGACCTGCAAGAGCTGAAGGAAGCCTGGCAGAAGGAGTCGCAAGCTCGGGAGGCAGCTGCCGAGGCTCGCCTGGAACAGCTGTCTCGGCAACTCCAAGAGAGTCAAAGAGCTGCCGAGGAGCGCAGGATCTCCGATCAGCGCGCTGCCGAGGAACGCAGGGTCTCCGAGCGACGCGCTGTCGAAGAGCGCTGGGCTGCAGACCGGCTGGCCGCAGAAGCCCGGGAGACTGCCCGGCAGTTGGCTGTCGACGAGAGCGTCGCTCAGCAGGTAGCCGCCGAGGAGCGGCGAGCGGCAGCTGAGGCCCAGCTGGAGGAGAGGCTGCAGGCGGTCATAGAGTCACAAGTCCAAAGGCTCGCCCTGGTTCAGGCCTCGCCCCCAGGGCCCGTGGAGTCAGACGCTCGGGGGCCCTCAGCGGCAGCGTCGAGTCCGGTTCAGGAGACGCCCATCTCCCGAGAGGGACATGAGCTGGTAGAGCCGACTTCCGTCGTCACCTGTGACGTCGAAAACCGGGACGTTCAAAGCCCTCCGGAGGAGTCGCGCGCGGACGTGACAGCGTCTCCACCGCACTCATGGGACTTTATTTCCCTTCCTATACAGGTCTGCGACGCCCTCCGGAAACACGTGGTCGGGTATGCCAACTCGGGGATCGATGCCCAGCGCCTGTTTTACGACGCTGCTCGTAGGTATCGCACCCTTGGTCAGGTCGCCGGGTGCTTACACCCTTCCAACCAGATCAGGCAGTGCCTGAAGGCAAAGTTCTCGGACGAGAACAGGGTCCTCGGGGCCCAGGTGATTCACAGTCTCACGACGGCCTTGGCGTCCGTCGCAGAGAGCTGCGCTCGATGTGGGTGCGGGCACGAGGAGAGCCCGGTGCGTATGTGGGCGTGTCAGGCAAGCGCTAAGAGAAGTGTGGTGGCGTTCATGAAAAAGGTGTACCTGCCGGTGTGTGGGTTTTGCGCCGCGGACGTGTGGCCCGGTGCTTTCGACCACTTTCCGGCTGTGATGCCACCTCCGATTCCTAAGGCGGCAGACACGCCAGAAGACGGGGGGGGGATGGTCCCTCAACTGGAGCACTCGGAGCCAAACGAGCTTTCGGAGATGCCCGGTGCCGGCAGTCATGGTGGTCCTGGTGGCTCGGGGAGCGGTGACCCTGGAGGGCCGGGAGGCCCGGGGAGTCCGGACGAGGACCCTGGCGGCGATGGCGAAGACGGGGATGGCGACAGCCAGTTCACCTTCTCGTCCTCCTCTCGTTACAGGGAGCCCCGGAGCCATTACAGTCGTAAGGACGAGCAGCACGCTCTCAAGGAGGCCACCAGAGCCATGGAGAAGGCAGTGGACAAATACCACACAGAGGTGGAGGGGTCGTCCCACGTCTTTGGTCGGCTCCTCCGATTTGTTCGGCAGGTCAGGGAGGTTCGGGAACTGGAGCCGGTGCGCTACGCCATGGAGATGGCGCGTCTGGGACCACTAGAGAGCGGGGGTGAGGAGAAGGTGTTGTCGGACCACTCCCTGCTGTCAGAAGTGGCCAGACACTGCTTCGGCAAACTCAGCTCCGAGTACCGCGAGCTTTCTTCGGTGTTGACGGAGGCTCGGGAAGGTAAGAACCTCACCCTGGACGTCATAGTGGTTCCCTTGGCGCAGCTGGTGATGCCCGACAAGGGGGAAATGGCGTCGATCGGTCCGTTCCTGCGTCGCGTGCGTCAAAGTCAGGACAGACAGACTCGCACGGTCCGCGAGTTCTGGGACGGGGTGCACCTTGCTCACGACATCGTGAGCATGCTGGCTGCCCACGAGCTCACCTCTCCGGTGCCGGAAGAGGAGCTGCTGGAGATATTCCTTACGGGATTGATACCGGAGATAAGGAGGAAGGTCTTCCTTATAGCCGAGAGGAAAGGCGCTTCGGTCCTGACTCTGAGCCGGACGGCCAGTAAAGGCCGCCACGAACTCCTGACTTGGGCCATAGAGGCCGAGCGGGAGTTGCGGCAGAGCCAGGATAAGACGAGCCGCCCGGTCCAGCTGCTGGCCCACGTAGATGTCACGGAGGAGCTGCTAGCCATGGCGACATCCGCTGGCGCTCCGACACCCACAGGGCAACGACTCGGCTCCCCAGAGTACGAGGGCTGCCGTCTGTGCAAGAGCATGGACCATTATGCCCGCGACTGTCCGCAGGCGAGCCAGCGCCCGAAGGAGTGGGCCAAGTGCCTCCTGGAGGACACCCTGGCGTTGATAGGGGACGAGTCGGTGGAGGAAGCTTTGGCTGCCATCGGTTTGGATTTTGTCCAGGAGGACGCTCCCCAGCCCGGGGCGTCCTCCCCGCAGTAAAGGGCGCGGGCCCCGTCACTGCGGGGTCAGGGGGACAAAAGGGCCCCGCGCCGGCGTCCACAGCGATGCAGGTGCTGCATTGTCACAAACCACGGCTTATCGTGTACCTCAGCCGGGTTGTGACACTTGCTGTAGCAGTCTCTGTGACGAACGTATGACACGCGCAGTACGATACGCGCGAGGAGTTATGACAGTGACGAGATACGGAAATACGGATGGGTGTTACACTTGTTTGGAGATAGCGAGAATAAGTAGGGCGGCGTAGCAGGGTGAGCCAGACGCTCATTTTTGTTTTGCCTTCGTAACAGTGATTCCGAGAATAACCAGGACTCGCTTGAGACCGCGAAAACAGCAGTGTTATGAGATAATTAATAAGATACAGTATTCTTATGCTTGTAAAGATATACATTTGTGGACTTGCCCTTGTGCGACTGCGTCAGAACTGTAATTAACAGTCTTTTTCAAAACAAAAATGTGCCTTATTACAGACATGTCGTCTGTAATGCTGAGAGTTCAACAGCAGTCCTGAAGAACGAGACCTCTGAATGGTGATGCCAGGGACGGATATATCCGTACTGGTAAGCCTTGGAAGAGGTTGAGTGAAGCAGGCTGTTGCGACACTCGAAGTTCACCAGTCTTGCGAAGTACAGCGACAGCGGTCACAGCAGAACCAGTTGCTAATTTTACGAACATGATTGCAGCGTTGAGAATTATGTACTGGGCTATTTCGGGAAGTGACATCCTGCTGGAGCAAAGCACCAGACGGTAAAGCCAGGGACGGATTCATCCGTACTGGTACGCCTGAAGGCGTGGAGCGAAACAGGACTGTCAGTGGGCATCTTCACGACAGCATTCTTTGTGGTCACCTGACTCATGCTGGCGTTCCACTGACTTACTGCGTGGACCAGAGACACTAAGTGCAGAGGCAACCCTGCTGGACATCTGGGAGAGCCAATATAAGACCGGGTCACAGATGGAACCTTGCTCACCAGTCGTGGACGAGATTATGCTGGCAGTGATTGCTACTTAGAGCAAAGCACTGAAAGGTGAGGCCAGGGACGGATTCATCCGTACTGGTAAGCTGGGAAGTGTGGAGTGAAAAGAGCCTTCACACCAGTATTTCTTCTTCACCAGAAAGGTAGCAACGGAATCCAAGGCTGACCGCGAGGAACAGCAACGGGCAGAGAGGCGTGCCCAGAGGGCGATACGAGTGAGCCAGCATTTCTCAGAGCTGGAGGGAGAGGAAGGGGCTGCCGGTGGCCAGCCTGAGGCACAAGCACTAGTACAGCCTGAGGCACAAGCACCAGTCCAACTGCAAGCCCAAGCCCAGGAGCCATTAGTAATCTTTGAAGAAGACATGGAGTATACTGACTACGCTCGTGTCAACCTTGGTACACTGCCCAACTACACGGGCACCAAGGAAGAAGATCGGCCCAAGTTCCTGAGGGAGTTCGCCGACATGTGCGAGAATTTCGTACGGCAGCACAACGCCAACGTCAGGAAGAGGCTCAGGTCCGGGGCTGGCACCCTCACCGAAGCTCAGATGAAGACCCTGAGAGAGACTCCCCCTGACTTTGAATATCTGTGGGACATGATCCCTGCGTGTCTGGCTGGAGAGAACTCACAAGCTCTCAGCTGGTGGCGCGAGAACTATGAAAGAGGGGGGGTAGTGACCTCCAACATGGACCGAGTCCTGAAGGACACTAGCGAGCATGGCCCACTCGAGGGTACCATCCCATGCGCTAGGCCCCCTTTCAATGAGATGAACACTGGCGCTACGTGGGTGATAGCGAGGCCGGTGACGAACCAAGACACCCAAGGGGAGGTTTCCGACGAATATCTGACTGATGGAACCTCCCTGAAAGGCTTGACGGGACGTGATGGCACCCGTGATACCCAGTACTTCTACGCGCTCAGGGGCTTCATCGCTGCCCTTGACAAGAAGTTCATGATGAAAGGGACCCAAGAGAAAGTGGATCTGTTGACACAGAAGCCACAAGAGGTGGGGCAGGATGGGCTGACCTACATGAAGATGTGCCAACGCAGGGAAATGCAGCTCAACACTGGGAAGGTGTTGAGCGATGAAGAGCTGCGTACCTTCATCGAGGACTGCGTGGACAACCTGCGCATCAAGGTCTTCCAGACGCGGGTGAAGGAGCAACTGAGGGCACAGTTCCCGCCACCCAATCGGGTGACCTGGAAGGACCTGGAGGCCATCGTCGAGGTTCAAGACAAGCTCAAGGGCGATGCAGAGTCTTGGATCCTCACCTTCCTCCAGGAGATCACCAGACGATGTGGCTGCCAGTACTCCACCTGGGAGGCGCGACAGCATGGCCTTGACCTCAAGGCCATAAAGAACTCGATTAAGAAGATTGAGTCCTCTGAGGTGGCGCAGTCAGGCGAACCAGAGAACAGCAAGAAGGTAGATGCATCACCTTCTAAGAAGATGAAGAAGGAGGTGAATGTGGCCGAAAGAGCTAAGAAGGCCTCCTACAACAAAACGCCACCGCCAGCAGAGGGCGTGCGTACGAACGACAAGCCCAAGTGCTTGCGCTGCTTTGGAGGGGGCTGGCATGAGTCCGATCCCGAGCAGTGCAGGAGTGGTTATAAACACGTCAAGATGCCTGCTGGATTCCACGAAAGCAGGCTTGGTTCCAGCAAGTGGTGGGACGCGGAGAACGCCGCTCTGCGCATGTACAATCTGAAGAACCGCTTCAAGAACTCTGACTGGGGCATCCTGGTGACGGACTGGCAGCAGCTGTCCAACGACGAGAAGGACAAGTACAGAGCCAAACAGTTACCGGAGGACAAGCAGAAGAGCACCACTGGCAATCCCGAGGCGTTGAAAGCAGAGTACCAGGGCATGGTGGCTGCTAGGAAGACTGCCAGTCGTGCGGGCAGCGTGAAGTCGCAGGTGCTGTCCGAGGATGAGGGCTCCGACGAGGAACCAGTCGCAGCGCACGTCGCGGAGAGGGAGACTCACACCGTCGATGCACGCGCGCACCACCATGGCAGCGCAGGGGTAGGAGTGTCGTCTGGCCCTCCAACCGAGTTACTCACAGCCATGGCCGAGGAGATGGGCGAAGAGGAGCTCTCGAGCGCCCTCAACACCTTGGGTCTGGGGGCACTCCCCGAGACGCTGTGCAAGAGTGCGGAGTCTGAACTCACAGCGGCTCCAGCAGTAGCCCTGGGAAGTACCCAGCGCATGAGGGGCTTCCCAGTGAAGACACCCGAGGAGTACGAGGCAGACGCACAGGTGCCCATGGCGCCTGCGGCGGACGAGATGCAGAGGAAGGTGCAGCTCATGGCCTCCGTGATCAAGAGCCTGGGAGCAGCTTTCCGCAAGCTAGCTGCTGGACTCGTAGCAGAAGGTCGCATAACAGCTCCAAGGGGTGTGGAGACCTTGGTGGAACTGGCTGAGAACAACCAGCTCCCCGTGCCGACAGCCTCAGCAGCAGACTGCCAGGACATCAGCGATGAGGATGACGACTGCCCGGGCATGGAGTCGGGCGACGACAGTGACGAAGAAGAGATTCCTCTGGATGAGATGCCGGAGGACATGGTGGAGCAGCCCAGGAAGGAGAGGACGACGGTGCGTGTAACAGCTGCAGCTGCCACCGTCCAGGAGAGCTACGGGGTGAGAGACTTCAGCGAGAGGGGTGAGCTGCACGCAGGGACCATGGACGCCAAGGCGTACGAGCTATTGAAGAAGAAGATGCTCAGTGGCCTTACAGAGGAACAGCTCACTGCCATGGCGCAGGTCCAGCCTGTATGCAAGCTCCTGAACGAGTCTCTGGCACAAGGGATGGCGCTGGTGGCCTCTGGAGGCTTGCTTATGTTGTACAAAGCGCTTCTCCTGGACACGGGGGCCAACTGCAACATTATCCCAATCAGGACAGCCAACAGGTTGGGCTTGACCATCTTTGATGCAGAGACAGGGGCCAGGGTGGCGAGATGTGATGGCAGCCCTGCGGAATTCACGAAGTACTGCTACGTGGATGTGGTTCTCGCCGCGGGCACGCCGTACATGACTCTACATCGGCTCCACGCCTTCGTCACCTACACCAATGACACGACGTGGGACTTCTTGGTGGGCACTGGACCCCTGAAGAACGCCCTCAAGTTAACCATCGACCTCTACAGAGGCATTGCTACTTCTGAGGCCGCGGTGTCACTGGGTATGAAGGAGAAGGTCACGTTGCCATTGATCGAGTTGACGCCGCCCGTCGATGCAAGGAGCAAGCGGAATGAAGACCCGAGAGTGTGCCTGGCGACCGAGATCTTCGACGTTGATGCCACGACAGCGCGCACTCTTGCCCCCGCTTTTGATGATTGCGAGCTACCACCACGTGCAGCAGTGTCCCTGGACGCAGGGGGAGAAGACCGTCTGGCCCTCGCAGGGGAGAGGTGTGCGCCTGCACCTTGTGCATTCTCGCGGAACCACCCCGAGCTGATGGAAAGCCTGGCGTCATGGCTAGAGGAGATGAGGCTGAGAAGGTTCAACTCGGATGAGAGGGAGAGACTTGAGGCGCGCTGCCAGTCCATGGTGGAGGCGGGCTTCCTGAGACCCAGCTCGATAATGCAAGTCGAGCTCACTGGGCGAGTCAGCTTGCACACCGAGGGCTCGACGTACGAACCTCCGCCGCCTGGTACGTCCTTGACGGACCAGATGCTGGGCATGCTACAAGCATCATCACGCAGCCAGCGGGAAGCCAATGTGGCGACCAGAGGTGAGTGGTCCAGTGCTGAAGAGCCAGATACGAGGGGATCCCGCACTCAAACCAGCCTGACCACAACTCAGACAGACCCTCGCTATCCAGACCTCACGCTGAGGCAGGAGGCCGAGAGCGAAGCTGCCTTCAAGCTGGCCAGCGTACAGCCATGGGGGGGCATGGCAGTGAACCCGTGGGACTACCAAGACAAGGAGAGCAGCTGGTCTCAGCAGCGCTTGTACATCGACCGCACGGGCTATGCTCGTCTGTGCACACTCTGCGAAGAGGGCGATGGAGGTGGTGTAGACGCAGGATTTGTGCAGGTCAAGTTCCCGCGATGTGGGGAATACAAGACCATCCTGGAGACGGAGCTACTGTGGCCCGACTTTACGTTGGTGGACCAGAAGGTTGACAAGGAGACGAAGATACCCTCAGAAACCTGGACCACGAGGCCGAGCGGCAGGAAGGACAACGAGCAGGTGTCACTCCCTGACTGTGGTGCACATCGGGAGGCTGGAAGGTACACGATGGCGAGTGTTCAGGAGGCCCTCAACACCCATCAGACGTACCCAGGA
>LGRX02004100.1:0-18097 GCA_001247695.2 Cymbomonas tetramitiformis | reverse complement strand
ACGTCTCGGGTTCACAACCCAATGGCGGTACCATCTAAGATGATGGGTGACGTAGGTATAAAAGTGAGGAAGCGTTGTGCTCAGCAGATCTTCTACGGAGACTGCACTCACAAAATTCCGCTCATACGTACACTTGCATTGCTGTTCAACTTTGCAGTGTTACTTTTGTATATTGATAATATATCGCGGCGATTGTATGTTTAGCCGTAACAATGGTATTCTAGACTCGTCAAGGCACGAACACGAGAACTCAAGTGAGTGCAGCGTTAGATATTGTATATATCACATTGTTCGCAGGTTGCAGGTTCGCGCATACAAGCAACAGCGCTCGCAGTTATACTGAATATCTGCAAACCGAATAATAAATACGCTCGAATATCAACAGCATACGGATTGCGCGAGGATTGATCATCGCGAACATATCCGCAGCCGACAGCATTCGCAGAGAAATCGTCTTAATACTATAAGCGACAAGGTGTGCGCACAGTATACGGATCGTATACATATGATGTCAAAATTCGCAGGATTGTCACGGTATGCGAGATGCAGATGCGCTAGTGAAAAATGACCATCAGTACGTATGATTCGCATCAGCTGCGAATGGACGTACGAAATTTCGTTAAACAGCGCGATCGCATTCATTTATGCGACAATATACCGGCGACAATGAGATACTTTGTGAAATAATTGGCAACATCGATTTTCGCAAATGATCTGCTTGAATCGTATACAATAATCCGCTCGTACGATGATTTTTAGCTCGTCAGCGCGATGTGCACCTGTCATGATTTCATCGGATGCAATAAACGCACGATTCGTTTAGGGCGCATGATTCTTGATGTATCTACATGCAGCGAGACATTCATTTGTCTACAGTGTCCGCCATCCGTACATATGCCATGTTGCGCGCGTCAATATTCTCTGCAGAATAATTGTATACTCGCAGGGATATTTTGGATGGATGCATGACGGACACATGATTACTATACTGCAGCATTTTACACCACATATTGATGACTGCAGAAATATTTCAAACCGTCAGCATTTGTATGCTTATTGCAATATAGTGTGCAAAAGATGTATATACTGAGTTTGCAATGATTGCATTATATACCAACATGCAGCACATGAGTATATGCAGCACACACCAGCATGCAGCACGCACCAACATGCAGCATTACACCATGTATACATTCTATACTGAGTGACTGCAATATTGTAAGTTGTGTATGCATCACGTTAGCAGATGTTATGTATAAACCAGCTTGATCACGTTAGCAGCTGGAATATGTGACATTATATTACAATGCATCAGACATGCACATAAGCATACTTGTTGTGCATGTTAACTATATTCGAACCCATATAGTGTAAGGTGCCTATTCAATGATCTCAACACAATAATTAGCTCGTTATGACCCGGTGGAGTCGAGATACTCTTCGGACCACATATCGTTCTATTGTGGATCACTGAAAGGATTGCTCACCAGAACTATATGTGAAATAAACCAGCAACGCATTATTGTGAATGAGATGATCTCAGGACTACAACAACCCCTAACCTGATATATATCATGCTAGATTCATTCAGTGCATGGTATGCTGATTATCATCCTGCATGATAAACTGTTTGGGAATGTTGAAATATCCAGAACTTATCTTCTTGTAAGTGTATAAAAGTGAACACACACACTAGGTACTAATTAGTAGTACCATACACTGCACATCACCAAGCATTCATCATACATGTTAAGATTCACTGACTCAAAGTGAATAAATTAACTATATTATGTATGATAATATGGATCCCACTTCCAAACACATGTGCGTGGAAGTGTCAGTGATGGCGATACATAAGGGAACAGGATAAGAAACCATGCTGAAGGGCTGGATGGAGAATATCTCCAGACCCGAAGGCATTATACAATGCTCAAATAAGCAGCTGGTCACTGCTGAGCATTGTCCACTCGTCTCACATGTCAGCTGGAGCAACTACAACAAGTACATTGCATTATGATAGTTGATTCAGAATTGATCAGCTCAATTTGCATGTAACATACAGATCAGTTTTCACATGATTTCTGACAAAAGTGTAAAGGACATTCACACACACATAAATGTGTTGTGTGAAGTTGCTGTGATTGTATCCAGCAAAGTCCAGATTTGTTCCAAATGAGATATATCACTTTGATAAATCTTAAGAGCACAGACCTATGCTCAAACAAATCATAGGTTGAGAAATGTCGCTAAAGTGGCTGTTTCCACTTCAGTTGATTAATATATACATAATACATTTGCTGTGCATGGGTTTAAATCAGTAAAACCCAGAATGCTGTCAACTGTAAATGTTGATATACAGCACAACTCACTTATTTGCTATGAAAAAATGTCATATGCAAAAGTGAAGTTTCTTGTAATGATTCTGTACTTACATTTCACATTTACACTGAAATATGTCACCACAGCAATATTTCAGACAGCTGAAAAAAGCTATAAAATAGGTGAAAAAACTCCACGTTTAATTTCAAAATGAAAAATGTGTGCCCATTTTATGTAAGATTATGATTTTATACCTATTAAGGTATCAGAAAATCATAATGACACATGTCATATCAGTGTGACACCCTAAAATATTAGGTGTTGAATATATATGGGTAACGCTATTGCTATGGCAATAAATCGCTCAAAATGCTCTACGTTAAATACGTAAAACAACATTTTGAAAATTTTGGATTGATTTTTTTTACTAAAATGAATATTTATATATCAAATAACAATCCTTGATTTATGCAACATGTGTAACGCCCTGTAACAACCCTAAAATTAAATGTGTGTAACAGGGGTGTAACGTACCTCCTAAAAAACACTTTACGTTTATGTGGGTATTAAATGCAGATTTGCTTAAAAATCTTTGCAAAAACGTTATACTGCTTATTTTTTACCTGTATTAGGGTTACTGATATCAAGTAACACCCTAAACACTGTGTTGAGTAACAGGGCCACTGTAACTATATATGCTCTAAAATGCCAGTTTTATTTCGTAAAACTTCGTTTTTGGCATTATTATATCATGCTAAATCATCATAGACATGATAATACTATGGGCAACAACCCTAAAACTGTAGGGCAACAACCCAAAAACTGCAGGGCTACAACCCAAGGACTGTAGGGCTGCAACCCTAAAACTGTATGAGCTGCTTCCTATAAGGACTGCAAGCTATAAGCTATAAGCTATAAGGTATATAAACAACTGACTGCCTATGTATTCACACTTCCTCAAGGGGGGAAGAGGTGGATAGGATTCACACATATCCATTTCATATTCCGATCTGGTGATTTCTGATAGATTGCTTTTGATAAAATCACTGCATCCACAAATAACGTTGAAATCTGTACAACGTTAAATCCACTATCACTAATAAAGTGTAAACTTGGATGGGAAACTATATCCCAATGACTATAAGTTGACTCTTGCTCAGCATTTACATTCTCGAGTAAGTTTGGAATACTGAACTATATACATAACATATAACCTGATACCATGCTTAATTGCATTTCCTGGATCAGAAGATGATAGTTATATAATGTATATATATATATATATATCCCACCTGATACACTTTGGCATTATAGCCGTACATAAGAGTGGGAAGGACAAGTGCATCGCTGTAAGACTGGTTGATATAGTCCCAGTGTTGAAGGCAGAATTTGGCACCCGAATAACAGTTGATAACTGTTGGTGACCACCATGCAAAACCTTCCAAGCGTAACTCTTTTGTCCTGAGATGCAAGTGAATTGTTCATAAATGTTGACATCACATAAAAGCATTCTGATAAAAACCCTATATATCCATGTGAGTTGTCATTACTACAAATGACATGGGTTTTGAATCGTCGAATGAGCATAACTCCAATGAATTCATTAGTACAGAATAGCTGTAGAGATTATTCCTCCGGCTGGATTGCAATCATTCACAATCCCTGTACATTCCGGTGACAAAATATTGCACTGGACTGATCACCACATTGGTATAATCTGTGATATATAAGTCACCAGAGAAAGCATTGAAATCAGCACAATGCTGTCTAGACTCACAAAGATGAGTAATATGTATTCTCAGATGTAATAATAGAGGCACAATGTGACCTACGCTAAAATCGCGTATGCTCGGGCACTGTATTGTGACCTGCGCTAAGATCGTGTATGCATGGACACAACATGACTCGTGCCAATGACGTGGACATATTTTATGCCACGACATCACATCTGAAATCAATAAATCACTCAGAAAGAAGGTGTTGACATCAGTATAACACCATTATACATATAGTCATGAGGATTTTAAAGAAGACATAATCTCTCCGATATTGACAAACATGGTGCATATATATATATATATATCCATGCTCTCTGATCATATATTGATATCCCACAGCCTACGATGATGGTAATAGCAAGCCACTTCGCCGCTGGAGGGTAGTGTTGTATATATACAGCACATGCTTGGGCACTATATGACCCACGCTGATGACGTGGATTTGGGCTGCAACCCGAGAACTGCTATCCAGCTTCATAGAAAGCTTCCACGTCATCACATAAAGGTCGGACCTCTGTTGTATTTGAACGGCGCTTGACAACCGCCTAGCAATACACTTCCTTGAGGGGGGAAGATGATAAGCTAGAAATACAACTAAAAACCAAATAATAATAAAGACAAATAATAAAATAAAACAATTAAGTTGCATCATCGTTTTTGCTTTGGTAAGCCTGACTATATACAGTCAAACCATGCAGAACTCCATGAAGTTGACACATATAAGTATCAAACATTTCTGAGGTCATCAGCCATGACATACATATGAGCTTGATTTTGAAGACCTAGACATTGTATACATCTGGTCTAGCATGTATCCAGACTAGAATTGTATACTGACACGGTGCAAGCACTATAGCCTCTGCCACCGATAATCATTGGAAAGGGCAACCATTCTTGATACTTCATACATATCATCTGATTGGATCATTAAAGGTGTCAAGATTACTCAATGCAATATGCAGGCCACGGCCTGAGTACAACACCTAGAAGGTCAAAGCCACTGAGCTGACCAATGCAGCATAAATGTTAGCTGCCTTGAAGGCTATACAATAAGCCTATTGCCCTTATGTCTTGATATGTATCCGTGTATTGGCATCTCTTTGAGGTAATTATGCCTACTGAATGAGCCATACCAACCATCTTGTCTTCAGTGATCATTACATATCTGATCATATCGCCATTGAGCAATGCCTATTCTGTGAGATTATATATCACGAGGCATTTCATTAGTGCACAATAAACAATTGAAGTGCAACAAAAATCATCAGCTCTACATCATACCAAAAGGTTGAGTTGTTGTCAATTGAATTTTTTAGACACCATTTCTCAGAGGTCTATTCATCATAAAAGACAGAGTCTGTGCAATCGTGGCTATTCAGCCTCCGACATAGCTGCATAGCTATTTAGCTTATGACCCAACCGTTGTTAAGCAGCCTCCACGCTATATGGCTGAAAAATGGCAAGCAATTTCTTCGGTCATTCTTGGGCATAGAGCAATCAAGCACAGCCAATCCAGGATGTTTATCCCAAAATTCTCTTCGAATTATTCATATCTTCTATGTGTCATATGAAACAACCAATATACCACCCTATGATGAAAGTCATCTCCTTCAGTGGTGATTTTGCATAGTGATTTTCTTGCTGTTTATTTTCTTCTCATGCTGCAGGTCTGCTGCATCCCTGTGTGATTCGTCCTCGATGAAAGAACAAGACATGTTGAAGCCAGTTTTGCTTTTGGATGAAGAAAGCTCAGAAGATGAAGTTACCAGCAAGTTTCGTAGCCGGTACAACGTTCCGGATGTAGCAGTAGCAAAGAGGCGCTTGCAGAATAAGAAAAACGCTGAGCGTGATGCCAAAAGACGTAAGAAACAATGTCCTCAGTGGATGTTGGATAGTCAATGGTAGCTCTAGCTAGAAAAGTACATTAGATTCAGATTCTGAACGTTCAAATGGACTTGAATGCACTCGGGTTTGTACTGAGTTGCAATTGTCCAAAGTTTTCACTCTGACATCATTGCTTATTGTGGAATAGCATACAATGGTATAAATCATCCACATATAGATTGACACCATATTTGTAATTTCATAACATTTTGGCACATAAGACACGCATGCTTCATTAAGAAATGAAAACTCTTTGAAAGTTCATTCTGGAATGTTTAGAAATTTGTTGCCTCATCCATTAGGCCACGAAGTCTTGGAAAACCCGCAATCTGCATACGGTCTCCAAGCACAGTTCATCCTCATTCTGGAAAGTGACAGAAATTTTATAGTCATAAAACAGGTCACAATTCTATCGGATTGAAATGACACATTCACCATTCATACTTCTTTATCATAACAAGTCTCTGAATAGTGTTTGCCCAAAAATAAAATGGGCACTATTGAGATAAGTGATCATGTGCTGAAGAATATACACATATCACTAGGCAATGCCATGTTCTATTCATAATGAAATGACATGTCAGCCATCCATCAACTACGAAAATATAACTCGTAGTGATTTGTTGTCATTACGGACACTTCTTGATCGACTCTCCATTAGCTTCGATACCAAAGTTAACTTCGGTACCATCACTGATTTCTTTGTTCATCATGACAATCATTTTCCAGAACCATTGTCTAAAATTGGGTACACTATATTGACCCTAAACTGACAAAGTATGTGGGCTGCAACCCAACGACTGCATTTGACATCATCTGGCATTTGCCACATTCAAAAACGTCAGGCATATTGCCAATATGACGTAGAGAGAATCAATGTTCAGCTTGACATTGTTACCTCTAAAGCATTCGATGAGTAATCTCAGTCTGATTCTCTATCAAATCATTTTCACATAACATAATGATTGAATAACATCCTCCATCACCATCTGATTGGTTTGATACATCTCTTTTTGCGAAGGGGAGGAAGAGTATAGATTCATTCATTTTCATACAGCTGCCACACCTTACATCATTGTGATTTTGCTTGGAAAATTAAAGATCTTATCAAAAGTTCCATCATCTGTGTATAGCAGCCATAAAATTGATGACACGGTACATCATGCCGATTGAAACATCAAATGAAGTCTTATTTGACTTACTAACACATGAAGTTCATTACGAGGAAATCATAGATACATATTTCTCCGGCTCTATCATTTTTATGAAGGGCACTGACATGGGAGAACGATGGTTTTCAAAGGTGAATAAGCTATATTGTAAGCTTACGACCATCACTTTGACGTCAACAGCCTGAGATGCTGATTGTCGAAATTCAAGAGTTGAAGGATTCGATGAATCAACCTTGATACATGTGTTTTGATTGATGAATTGTTGATCCATGGTTTCTCCCCAAATCTAGAGAAGCTGGCACACAAGTTGTTGCCAATGTCTTAAGGAAAGCATCTGAGCAAAGGATTGCTAGTTGTGCCATCAAGCATCGAATTCCATAACAGCAAAGCCGAGTGAGTAAATCCGCCACTCTAGCTATTTGCCCATCATTCCTTCCAGGTTCACGACAAGAGACAATTCATCAAAGTCATACACCAATGCATAAATCACATGCATGGTTGCACAGTTTGTATCCGAATGCCATTCCATCAGAGTTAAGCATCTTGACAGTAATTCTGGCCAACCAAAAGCCTTCCTGTCTTCGGATATCTTGAGCATTCTCATTTCCAGTTCCATTATGGACTAGGAAGCATCATGACTGTGCCTCGCCAGGACACTAATCCTCAAAGCCGCACACTTGAGGCGAGCCTTATAAGACAGTGACCTTTGGCTTGTGGGGCGTCAACCCCTTATCAAATCCTGAACACTTGTTAACACCTGGATAAATTTATCATGATGCAACTTAAGTGGGATTATAAGTTTCACATAATCATATTGTCTACGTATGCTGAAGGCATAACTGCCGCATATGATCACAATAGGTCGCAGCTTCTATAACATTGTGGCTTCTAAGTCAAAAGCTGATAGCCAATGACTTTTTGCCAAAAATTGCCGACCATATAAAAATCAGGCCATGGAAACATGTACCCAAGAGGTTTTCGTCCATCGGTCACATATATATATCAGGGCTGCATCCCAAGAACTGCAGGGCTGCATCCCAAGAACTGCAGGGCTGCATCCCAATAAAGACTGCGATGCACCTTCGGTGCAATGGGCTGCAACCCGAGAACTGCAGGGTTATATCCCTAACATTTTTACCCTGCATCAAATTGATATGACAGGAGCAGGAATTGATCCTTCCTTGCTAAGGTGTAGTGAGCCTTGTATAAATCATACCCTCACACAGATACGCATATGCGGGTACCAATATCTGTGAAAAAACTGCTAATGCTACCTTTGCCAAAACCGTGGTTTGTCATCGGATTCTTGGCCAGTCATCCGAAGCTACCGGAGATAATAACTGAGGTAGAAGGAGTTGTGATCCTAAGTTGTGCTTGACAAACATGACTAAATAAATTTCACATTAGTACGTGGCGAATTCATTCTCACTCATCGCGATAGATGTTCGTCAAAGCGTGCGTATTGGACAAAAATATTGAGGAGTTGAGCAGACCGGTTAAGGATTATAAGTCCAATTCCGTTAAGCAGGGCCGCTCCGTTTGCATTAAAACAAGCCCCTTTGTTCGTTTATTATCGAAATCGGGCTCCCCATCACCGCCTAGGATCCTCCAAAGTAGCTTAAGGAGGAGAGGAAGAGTTGGGTGCACTATATCAGGCCGAGAATCGTTCGAATATAATTCGTTATAATCGTGGGATCATCGATCGCGCAAAGGCGACGACGGCTAGCGCAAATAATCCGTAACGTAGACTTCGGATGCTTTGAATCGTCTAGCACATACATGATAACGTGTGGATCAATCAGTAATCCAGCGTAGGATTGTATCGCGAAAACGCTCTTCATTGAACCTTGGAACGTCACTCAACGATACGATTTCCGGAAAGGTGGGTTGCATCCTAAGGACTGTATGGCTAAATGCCTAAGGTGAGGGACTAAAGTGGACTCAGTTCCCCCAATAACCTAAAAACACCATGAGGGACGCCTCAAATCGGTGTAAGAAGACTGGTACCAGCAAGAAGCGACAACAACAAAGACATCAAAGACATCAAAGACATATACAAAGGTATGCCCGTTGTGAGGTCACAACTCTCTTGAGAGGGGAGATCTGTCAGGGTTATGACCGATGACATATGTGTCATACATGTCATACGTGTCATACCTGTCATACATGTCATACCATGTCATGTCATGTCATATATTATTATGACAGTCGACAGTATGGTCGATCATGACTGTACAGGTCGAGTCGCGTCATACATTTATGACAGTCGTCAGTACGGTCGACGATGACTGTACATGTCGCCAGATGATTATGTCATATCATCAGGCATCCCTGTCATCGAGAGTTCGTATGATTGAACTCGAAGATGGCAAAGCAAAGATACATCTTGGAAACAAACCAAGAACCATCTTTAGCTTTCAGCATGCGCAGAACTCGCATGTGCAGCATGAACGAACTAGTCGTTACTACCATGCTGGTCGTTCAACCTACGTCTCGGGTTCACAACCCAATGGCGGTACCATCTAAGATGATGGGTGACGTAGGTATAAAAGTGAGGAAGCGTTGTGCTTCAGCAGATCTTCTACGGAGACTGCACTCACAAAATTCCGCTCATACGTACACTTGCATTGCTGTTCAACTTTGCAGTGTTACTTTTGTATATTGATAATATATCGCGGCACTTGTATGTTTAGCCGTAACACTGTCGCAGCTCCCGATACCGCGCCTGTCTCCGCGGCGGTATAGCATCCGGCACTGCACCACCCACCGCGTCGCCCAGCATGCCACGGAAAGGTGCAGGCGGCGCAGTCGCCATAGTTGGGACTGCCGAGGCAGCCCATGCAACACCACCGACCGGTGGAGCCGCGCATGCGTGTGCATTAGCACCACCGACACCGGACGCGGTGGGTGGCGCGGCGGTAGCACAAATGACAAAGAGTGCGCACACCAAGGAAGAGCGACCCAAACCGGAAATGCTCCTCCCACAGCCATACCGTGGCGGCGCATGCTCAATCGGAGCGCCCTCGTCGTCGGAGTCACTCGATGCGTACGCCTCTGGCTCGTAGTCAGTGTCGCTCCCCGGCACCTCGACAGCGGAGAGCATGTCCATGTTCAGACACGGACGACTCGTCGGGCGCCCCCACCGTGAATCCCGTGCTCGCGATGAAGTCAGCGAACGTGCGGGTGACGGACGGGCACACGGGGTTGGGCAGGCCGGTCCACTCGTCCTCGTCCGACTCAACCGACGCGGCGGGAGAGTGCTTGGCCGGCTCCGACACCACCGGCACGTCGGCGGTGAAGGTGTTGACGTTGAAAGTAGATGTCCCAGCGCTGGGTGCCAAGTCCGTGAACTCAGTGATTGCCTCACCGTCCTCCTCGCAGAAAGAGCACGCGGAGAGGTCGGCGAAGATGTCCGGCTTGCCGCCCGCGAGCATGCAAAGGGCGTCGAACTCCTGAGCGTCGTCGTGGTCGATGGGGTGCTGGAACTTGGCCGCCAACACCGAGTTCTCGGCCTCCTCAGCGAACGCGTAAGTAAGCCGAAAAGCCCGCTCCTGTCCCCGTTCGGGCAGTCGCGGCGTGCCAATGCCGCGCCTTCCCCTTCGCGCACACCTGGTTTATTTGGTAGTAGGGGGTGGTCGCACCGGTGTCGCGATGGAAGGCCATCTTCTTGGAGACCGACTGCGACCAATTTCCCCCCTTGGGAAGGGGTGAGGCTGCGAAGCGGGTCTTGGGCCGCCGGTCCGATTTGCCCGCGCGGGGAGTGAATCCCCGCGGGGACGGCTCGGACTCAGCGGAGGCGACAAACGCGGCCAATTGCCGCTTCAAGTCGAGGACCATCGTCCGCAAATCCGCGAGCTCACCGGGTCCACCGGAGTCATCGGTGGCCCCCTCCATGAAATGCGTGCCGTGAGAATACCGGTGTGCGGACGCCGTCGGTGCCCGCCCGCAAGTGCTCGGAGTAGCATTCACGCACCCATTGTTGAATCGTGAGCAAGGCTCAACATCGGATGCATTTTCCGGTATCGAGAGTGCACGATATTAGTAATTCCAGTATCGATTGATGTCAATATTACAACAACCGAGATTTATTGATACTGATATTCACTAACCCTTCATCGATCAATACTAATCATGCATTTTTTCCCCATATCCCAAATCGAGCAATAACGATACTTACAGCTAGACGTACAATATTCGATAACAGGTTGATTATGACACAACATCACTTGTGAATATCGATACCATCGATGCAGCCGATACTTTATTAAAGCAAGACAGGGGGCTTTTCCCCCTTCACATACAGGTTACGTAATTTTTTAGGAGGTTTGTCCAGGCTATGCTATTCTACTACTCTACTCATAACTAGGAGGAGGAGGTCAAGGGCAAGGCTCTACTACTCTTTTCACAGCATACTGCAGTTCTCACGGGTACACAAACGTTCCACATAGTGTTGATAGAGGCCATCATGAAGTGCTCCAAAGTGCCCTCGGTGACAGTCTCGCGCAGGTCGCCATGCAGGATACCACACCCACTGAAAATACGCTCAACCCCACCCGTGATTGCAGGATGTCCCCAGAAATGACGGGTCATGAACCACAGCTTGGGAAAGGCTGATTTGTGTTTTTGCCACCAATTATTGGGATCGACAGACGGTGCAGCATCCGGTAGGGCCAAGTACTTTGTAAACTTTGAAATTTGAAATCTGGGCTCTGGCGGATTATCGTGGGCCCAGGGCGGGATGGTGAATTTCGCCAATGCCGATTATCGATACCCTTGATTAATCGATACAGCCAAATTTCACTGTGGAATCGAGCAATTACGATTTTCGGCCCGGCACAATCGAGCAATGTCGATATTCCATGAAGCCATCGCGATCAATACCGATATCAGACGCTATTGCATCGATCAATACTAATGGTGCAAAAGAATTTCAAATCTGGAATCGGTCGATACCAATGTTCACGATTAATCGATTGTATCGGTTATCGGAACTATCGATGTTGAGCCTTGATCGTGAGGAGGTCATGAGCGGCTCGTTGATCGTGGAGAAGCAACCGGGACACCACCGGCTGGTAGAAGGCGGTGTCGAGTGCTTTGATGAACGCAGCGCCTTCACGTCCTCGTCCAGGAGTGTGGCCCGTGTCCTCGCAGCCTTCAGAGCGGTGTTGAAGTCCCCGATCTTGTCATGCGGGTCCACGCCCGCAGAGATGCGGATGCCCAACATGTCCGCCTGACCCTGAAAGGGGTCACCCGCCGGAATCATCCGGCGGGCGAACTCAAGAAGAACTCGCTTACCGTCAGCCGGGAAGCCGGGGTGGGAAGAATCCATCCAGTCCGTTGCGGGCGACATGGGGTCGATCATCAGCTCGAGTGTGGAGTACAACAAATTGTTGACTTCCACACGCGGACGGCAAGGGTCGCGTCGTCGAGCACGAAAAGCGGAGCAAACCCAATGTCCTCGGTCACGAAGGCCGTCTGCAGTGCACAGACCATCCTCGCGAAGAGTGCCGACGCGTGGGACTCCGTCCCGGAAAATCTGCCATCCTTGTTCTCGAACAACTTCTGACGGACGGACTTGGCGATCTTCATGTCAAAGTGCTCCCTCTGCAGGGTACGCACTGAAGCCAAGAATGTAGCTCCCGCCGAATTAGCAGCCGGCTGTGCTGCCGGTGGTGTCGCTGGAGTGTTTGCATGCCTGGCAGCAACGGAATCAAAAATTGTGGACAACGCACGTCGGCGATTCGCCATGCTAGCGGTGGATCTAGTGGAAGCGACCATGATGAAATATACTGTAGGGACGGAGTGAGGCAATGAGACGTGAAAAATGCGGAAGTCGTGGGCGGCCAAGAAATGTGGTGGGTCGCCGATACAACTGTTGTGAGAGATCAGGAATTCCGGGAAGTCGTGTGGTAGAGGCGGCCAATACGCAACGGTGTGGTAACCAACCAGAAGACGTAAACCAGTCCAACGTTAAATCCCGTAAGATAAATGTTCTCAAAGGCCTACAACGCGCCGTAAATCAACCCACAAAACTTAGGCCATACCCGTGACTGCCTGCACTCTCACGCGCGGAGCGCTTCACTCCATCCCACGAAGCGTCCGGCTTTAGCCAATCATGTCGGCAGTATCGCAGTGGCTAAATAAAGCGTAAGTGGGGCCAAACCTGTTAGATATATAGGTCTGTTGTAATATATATCTAGCTAGTGAGACAACCCTGAGTTGAGGGTTACGATATCAAAACGGTAAAGTGTGATTGATAAAAGTAGAGATAATCTAAATACCTAACGGGCGTTTCCCGTCTACTGGTGACGGTCACGACCCATCCTACTATAGGAAGTGACATGTGACCGTTTCGGGTGTCACCGTGTCAAATCCAGCACAGGGAGAACTTGATGCAACCGGCATTCCGACAGAATGCGCCCGTGCCTGGAAAAGTTCGGTTGCCACGCTTGCTCAAACCGGCTCCGTAACTTTCCGATGGCCACAAAGTAGATCTTCAAAATACTTTAAGCACGCGTTTGAATAGTTTTTCGACACTCGTTGCACCTTTTCAAGTTAGGAAACGAAACACAAATATCAAATATGCACCCACTGGAGTTTTCCTGCGCTTCCAAAGGCATGTTGTACTGCAGATTCGGCTCCACATTGATCAAAGCTATGTTCACGTGCGCAGGGGTCCAACCCGCTTCGATGGCGATCAATGCAAGGATTTGCTTCTCGCCGAGTGAGTGATATCGTCACAACGTTATGTTGTATATTTCGTGTATCAATATGGTATTCCGAACCATTAAGTAATACTTCTGCGATTGTTCAATTGCACCCTACGTCCGCTACTGCTCCCTAAAGCAAAACGGTTCGACAGTCCTTCAGCAAATTGGGATACTTTTCAGCTCCGCGACCTGCTGATGTTTTTTCCGACGCTGGCGGCAGACACGTTCTTCATTAGTGCCTAGCCGCCCATGCTTCCATGCTTTTTGGAATGCTTCCTGCCTTTGCATACAGTCATGTATGAGGGGAACGGACTCGTGTAGATCGTTCCGAAGGCGTTTGCCTTACTCATCGACGTAAATGTTTTATTATTATTACTTTTCCCTTGTCCGTCATATGCATGAAAGATGCTCTTGGCATGACTATGACTATGACTTATCGTGACATTTTGCGACTGCTTCAGGAATGTCGCACACGGGAAATGCATCTGTTCCGCTGACGTGGGAAAATCGCCGGAAAGAATTGCTGTTTTTCATTGGATCCTGAAAATGACAGATTTGGCACAAGACCGGTCAATCCTCGAGTCTTACAAAAAGTGGTACCTGAGACGCTGAGACTGTAGGGCCTCGTCGCCTTTACAGTAGAGCTGCATAACTTAAACTGGTCCGTTCATTTTTAACAGTGGCAATTTTCCGAATCCGACAGTCCATGTACGATTCCAGGAACATCCCCGATCTAAAAACATTGGACGGCTCAACTTTAGTTGGGCACCCCTACTTTACAAAGTATTGAGTATACGCTTTTATTTTATATACCATTTCACGCGACGGAAGTTCTCTTCGTCCATCGTCGTTCGTGTGGTGAATGACGAGAGCCATATCAATTTGTCCTGTTGCGTGTTTGGTTTGTGTATTGGAATTTTCGTGAACAAACTTGATAGAGCAGCGAACATTGTACTCGCAAAGTTTGCAGCAAATGTGTACAGCGACCTATTGAAAGCGTTCTGTTAAACGCGAATTTCGGTTGCTGCACACTAGGGCAAGTTCTGTGAAGTGTCGCCGGCGAACTGCCCTCCTGACGTCGCATGCCCGTCTGAGAACCGTGCTCTCCCGATACAGGGACCCTGTGGACTCTACGCTCTTACATCCTAAGACTTCACGCTGAATTCCGAACAAATCTTAGCGAGCGTTCTTCTCAACACACCAAAAGCACTAAGTCAACTTCTGTCGGATATGGCTTTCGCAGTATCAGTTATTCAACAATGAGTCGGCAACTTTCTTCTGCGACAACGGTTTCGCTCGGCTTACTCCGCGGGTTGCCTACTTGAAAGACGGCACAGCCTTTGCCCTCAAACGAGTGGCTTGCTTCCTTAAGTGTGAACAATTTCTGGGTGCTCTTAACTTCGGTGATGACGGGATCAAGCGTATTCTTGAAGGCTCTATTCGTCGTTCTTGTGCATCTCTCAGTGCACGCAGACTGCAAGGGTCACCTACAAACAAGTCCAGCTGAGATTGCAGCAGGTAGTCTGCGGACCTTTTATCCGTGATCGCGCAACTTCGTGTGAGAAAGCGCAGTGTTCCAGTCGTTCGTTGGATTCTATTCAACCTGCATGCTCGCTCTGCGCCAGTAGTGTCATACTCTCACACAACGCGCTGCTTGCCTCGCGCAAATTCTGCAGATACACTATGACAGTGATTTTCTTTTTTGCTTGTCTTGTTCTCACGCCGTCTTCCGGGAACTGCGATTCCGTGTGTAGCTTTGCAGAGGTGCCCTAATTTTGAAGTATCAACAAGTTGACTTTGCACTGACCAGGACGGTCGTGTTTTTTGCAGAGTGTGCTAATGCGATCGCCGTAGGACGGCCGACGTGTCTTCACAACGGAACTCTCAATGCGTATAACACTTCGCATCCGCAGAGCTGCTCAGCGTGCACTTGCCCTGATGGTTGGACGGGATCAGATTGTGCTCGTACGTCATCCCTGCAGCCATGGTTGATTTCACCCGCTAGCTAGTCACCAGCGTTGCCGTGTTTGCTACTGGGTCGTGTTCGTAGTGGTGTGTGGGATAACGCTTCTCACGCACGCGCTGTGAAAAATCTCGACCTCTTCCGGAGCGCTCCCCGCGCCCCACACCCTGTTTCCGAGGGTTTCCCACGCCTAGGACCTCTTCCGAAGGGCGCGTCACGCCGCGGACCTCTTCTGTGGGCGCGCCCTCACCGTGCACCCTCTTCCGGAGAGACTGACGCGCCGACGCGCCGCGCACCCTCTTCCGGAGGCTCCTCCGCACTTCATACTTCGACGTACTGGACGCGTCGATCCGCGCCGAACCTTAAATGGTCACCAATAGATGGTCAGTGTCATCAGGATGCAACGCTGAGCGCGTCACAATGTGACACAGGGTTTTGTACACCCTTTCTCGTTATGACGGTTCACTTCGGATGTCTTCGAGATACGAGCAAGTGGTATCTTTCCACAAAGGCCACCAGCGCATCACCATCTAAACTGTGCCCTCTCGAACTGTGATCGGTTGTTCACAAGCTGCACTCTGTAGCATCTTCTGTTGTCGGAACAATCACCAAAGCCCTTTCCATCGTGCGCTCGGCTTCCTCTCACGGCTGCGGAGCGGCGGTGTCCACGTGTCGGCTTTGGGCCTCCCGGCTCTGCCAACTTCTTTTGTACTCCGCTCCGTTGCATTTCCTGGTTTGCTCAACTTTTGCTTAGGACCTTCCCCTCACCTCCCACCTCTGTGCAGTGTGCAGCAGCTTGGCCTCTTGCCCAGTGCGGAACGGCACCGATGGCAAGCCTATGAACGCGACGAACTGCACGTCCGGGGAGATACTCCCCACTGCAAATGGTGAGGACCTCCGTGCCCTCGGTAAGCAGTACCGTTGCGAATGTGGCCTCGGGGACGACTTCTACTCCAAGTTTGTGTGCAACCAGCTGCCGGAGTCGAAGTACCACCTGAGCGTCGCCTTTGACCCAGCGATGCCCAACGACACTAGCAGGCTGGTTGCCAACATCGTCAACTTCGCCGGCCAGCCCTCCCAAAACTGGCAACCCTCCGCCCACTACAAGTACAGCTACCCGGAGGTATGGGACGCCAGGTTTACCAACTGCGAATGGCTCCAGGACAAATGTGGTGCGCCCTGGTCCTGCCGCGGTCTCTGCGTGCAGCGATGCATATTCTCTCTCTTTGCCGCCCTAGTGCCCTCCGTTCATGCCCATATGCCCTCCGCCCAACTCTGATACCGCGCAGACTGCCGTCCGCTGCGCTCGCGCCCTCTCAGTGCATCCGATCATCTTCTCCCTCCAACCCTCTTGCACCGTGAAGTGGCGCCGCGCACCCCCTCGTTGATTCATCTCATGCCAACATCCTGTCATCGGTCTTCGAACTCTTGGTGCCCATCTGGTGGAAGGTGGCATTGCCGGGTGATAACTCGAGTCGCCGTCTTGCCAGGAAGGTGGCATTGCCGGGTGATAACTCGAATCACCGTCTTGCCAGGAAAGTGGCATTGCCGGGTGATAACTCGAATCACCGTCTTGCCAGGAAAGTGGCTGGCAGAGCGCCACCTGAGCGATGCGGTCCTGACGGGAAGCTGGTTGCTGCGGGTTGTGAGCAGAAGCCTGCCCCATCCCCGGAGCCTGCCCTTGGACCTCGGATGACCAGTGCCAGTTTTTGAAGTGTAGCGGGGAGGTCCAAGTGAACTGCCCTCCCATAGGAGTGACGCCCTGCCCAGAGTACACCCCAACAGGGTGCGGGCTGTCACCCGACATCAGCGCAGACGGGAATCATCTGAAGTGGTGGCAGCATCACTGCGCCGAAGAAGCCATCCCGAGCAACAGCCCGATGCAGCTGATGTGCTTTCTGCCACCGGACAGCGCGGACCCTCAGTACTCCTGCTGGTTCTCACAGACAGAGCAGGGCAACGCCGGCGTGGGGATGAGGTGCCGCGTGGGTGACTGCCTCTACGAGAACGCGAAACCCTTGGACCCACCGAGCGACGGCGATCACAAGGACTTCCCCTACCTCGCATATGTGTTCCTTGGGATCATCGCTGTATGCATCCTCATCCTGATGGCCGCGGGCGCCTTATACCTGAACGCGTTCTTTATCCAAAGCCCGGGTACCCCCTTCCTGTCACCTCCACTGAAGCCCCTGCTGCCTCTGCGCGACCCACAGGATCAGGGGGTGTTGGTTTATTGGGCCTGCATATGGTATTTCCTGCACACAGTACCTT
>LGRX02004099.1:0-10725 GCA_001247695.2 Cymbomonas tetramitiformis | reverse complement strand
CGAGCCCGTACATACATGGGAGCGGAAACAGGCCAATGTTTAATTCCGGTATGTGACCATATGCATTGGCGACTGGTACTCGTGGATAAGATAGCATCGGGAAGGGTCTCGATACATGTTTATGACCCCAAACATGGCGACGCGCTGGCAGCGACGAACGAACATTTCATATACGAAACCGTAGCCGGTTGGGCAGCCACGGAAATGGGAGGGACACAGCTCGAGTTTTCCCTTATGAGGAAGCGGCATCAATATGACGACGTAAATTGCGGAATATGGGTATTGAGGATGGCCCACCTGTGGGGAAAATGGCAATCGTCGGGCAAATCCCTAACATGGTCGAACTTTGAGTCAGGCGAACTAGCGGGGTTTACTACGGTTGACCTCGACAAGACGGCGCGGGCCTACAGGACCAAATTTGCGTTGAACATCGAGTCACACACTGTTGGGGAGCGCCTCCCACGAACCGCATCACAACCGGGTGCTCCATACTGTATAAACGTGGGCACCATCAACATCAACTCGCTTCAGGCACATTATAAGATCATGTCGGATCCCAACCGCGCAAGGCGAGGGGGGTGGGTGGACAAACATGACATATCAGTCATGGTGGACACCAAGCTCAATGAATCAAAACTCCGTAACATGAGACACGCACAATTTCTTCCCGGGATACAACGAGACACACCATACTCACCCAGAAGGGAAATGGGGGGTATCGATTTTCCACAAGGAATCGATTTGCGTAACAGGCACCTCGTCCGAATGGGGAAGGCTACACCCTCTCCTTGTTGGAAGAATAAATGCGATCAAAGTAAACCGCAACCCAGGCAGTAGTATAGAACCTAGCACAGAGGCATGGTTCATCGGGGTATACTGCCCCCCACAATCGTCAGGCTTGACTGCAGATGATATGAAGAGTTTTCACTATCAACTGAGGGCATGCATTCGGAATAATATGTGGCTACTATCCAAATTCATGGTCCTCCCACAAGGACCAACGCGCGATGACTATTATGAGTGCCACATGGATCTTTGAGGCGTATACGTGCTTTTGGCATCATATTTATGAGTCAATTGAATAATTTCCCCTACAGGATCGTCCACGCGTGTGCTAGAGGGGCGTGCTTAAAGGGTGCGCTTTGATATGTTTTTTTATCGAAATCGTCGAAAAAAAGATGGTCCTCCCACAAGGACCATAGTCTTTAAGCGTCCTAGCGGTTGCAAGGTGCGCGGTGTTGGCCGCTCATGGTCGCACACCTTGATTTTATGACCAAATATGAAAACTTAGTTGGATAGTCCACACTCTAGTCGCCATCTGAGCTCTCGTTTACCGTGGCGGCTGATCACTCCCGAGTGAAATAAGAATTTTGTGATTTTTGCACTTCTAATTTTCACTTCGCGTCAAGCTAACGAGTGCACATCGCTCACATACTTGCCCATATGGCTTATGTTAAGCTTTCAAAAAATCATTTTATGGATATACTTCAAAAGTTTAAGCACCATACGCTCCTACTACACTGTGAATGCACTCTAGCGGGCATCGTGGATAATGGGTCACGTTTGCACCGATTATCCCATTCCGGCTAAAAAAACCCCGACTAAAAAGGTGTACGGTTGTTAATAAGCATTAGAGATGGCCAATATATGCACTCCAACATGCCGTATGACCCAAATATGATGGGGACATGTGTATAAGATCGATATGATCGCATGGACGCAGGTGTAGCCTGCACATACTATTCCCAAAAAATTATTGAAGATATCGTATCTTTTTGTGCCTTTTTGAATTTTCAGAAAAAATGCAATCTGAAAAGTCGAGGGTGCTTGTCGCAAATGCGAACGCCATGGATATATTGGGTGGATCCAGGCCGGACCAAGCATCGAAGTAATTAATATATGTCCCATTGATACTAAAAATCATTGGGCGCGCCTTCTAGATCCGAACCAATGCCCAATTAAATTCTTGCAACATTGGTCCTTGTGGCAGGACCATAATCGATTATGGTCCTCCCACAAGGACCATGGGATAGTAGCCATATGGACACGCCGTATTTTTACATCCTCGGGGATTTCAACGCAGTACTCAACCACCAACTTGACCATTACAATGAGGTAAGGGCGCCAACATACTCACTTTGTGATCGTCTAGTATGGAAGCTCATGGGGGAACTGGATGTGTATGGCACCGGGGACCTGATAGAAGATAGACATGCACTTACACATTGGACGTATATCTCCAATAATAACGTTTCAACTGACCCCACAGATTTTTCAAGACGGCGGATTGATCACATTTTCACGAGCAGCCTTCGAGGGGTGGAGGCCACATACATTGACCCTACGTACACAGAGAATCCTCTGGGAGTCTCCGGTGGCATCTATACGATTCATACTCGGACCATAACCCGGTTAGCATTAAGATCAATCTACACACACTAGCGGGAGCCCTGAACCCAGAAGTCATCAAGGACCTCCCAACCATGACGAAGACCTACTACCCAGTGCGAGCCCAAGCGCTGAGAGACAAACGCATTATAGCTCAGTTGGGGAGCTTCCACACCAAAGTGGACTCGGAAGAACGGGCTCTACTTGATAATCCGGTGACGTATGACACCGTCACAAACCAGGTGGACATGTCTAAGCACACCAAAAGCCTGCATACTATTCTAGGGGACGTGCTTCCTAAGCCTTTCCAGAAGACTTTCACCCCGGGGAGGTTTAACATACCCATAAGCAAGGAGATGTCAGCCATCAGGTCCACCATCGGTCGAGTGAAGGCCGTGAGACGGGCAGTACTGGCATTGCATAGATGGGCATATAGCGATTCCCCATGCCCGGGTGGCGATCTGAAGAGGAAGTCACTCGCCTCTACCGCCAGATCTGCAGTGCGGAGGTACACAGACAAAGACCGATTGCTGAGGTTCCTTCATGGGAAGAAAGTTCAGTTTGGACGAACCGGAGGTGGCCGAATGGTTGGAAGAGGCGGAAACAGTGCGGAAAAGTTAGTGGACGGCGTATAGGCAGCAGGAGGCACAATTCCAACAGTGTAGGAAGGACAAATTCAATGAAAGATACAAGAAGGAAGCGTCCAAATACAGCCACCAACTCAGGGTGATGTGTTATCCCAAGGATAGCTCAGAGACAACCATGGCCGTCATGTTGGACTCCGGTGAGATCGTTGTGGACAAAGACGGTATTCTCAAAGCATACCATGACTCTTGGGAACAACTGGGCAGAAGTTCTCCAGAGAGTAGCAACCGGAGGCGCACACGGGGACTGGAAGATTTCGTCCGGGGTGTTCCAGCATACGACAAAATCAGAAGGCACGTGGAAGCCAGGTCCGGTGATATCACCAGGAGGGTGGCTGAGGAAGAGCTGACGAGCATTGTAAACTCCACCCCGAACAAGGCTTGCAACCCCCTTGACCAAGTGGAGATTGCCACTATTAAAATCATTTTCAACATTGCGGAGAAGGGGACGCCGCAAAGGCCGGACGATATGGATGAGGAATTGGTGGACACGTGTAGGGAAAATTGCACAAAACTCCGGACCCTGATTCTGGGTTTAATTAACGCCGTCCTCACGACCCGAATATTTCCGGATCAGCTTATGCGAGGAGTGATTGTTCCACTCTTTAAGAAAGGAGATAGTAGGGACCTGGGGAACTACAGAGGTATCACCTTGCTTCCTATCATCTATAAGCTCATCACTAAGATCATCAACAACCGGATGTCGTCCATGATATCCGATGCCGACGGCATCACGCACGCGCAAGCCTCAGGCAGAGCAAACTTTAACTGCCTCACTCAAGTAAACGTTTTCAATAACGTGGTGAAACACGCTCAACGAACGGGCAAGTCATTATTTGTCTTATCGACTGACGTAAGAAAAGCTTTTGACACAGTGGACTTTGGGGCGTTTATCAACTCGCTGCGATACATGGGCTTCGACGAGAACGTTATGGACTTAATCCATAACCTACAAACGGGTTTCGAATGCACAGTGAGATCCCCAGTGGGCTACACGGAACTCTTTCCGATTGAGCAAGGGTGTAAACAAGGGTGCGCGTTGTCCCCCTTGAGGTTTAATATAGTTTATGACATTTTCCTCAAATATATCGAACACTCCGGCAAGGGTTACAAATGGGAGATGAACTACGTGAGAATCCAGAAGGCACAAGAGAACACGAGCGGAAGGGGCAACACCCTAAACATCCCGGGTTGTGCATTCGCCGACGACAACCTCATCATCAGTGACAACCCGGAGGAATTCGTGGACATGGTGAACTCGTTCTCAACTTTCCTGCAAATGGTGGGCCTTCACCTTAGCCCATCAAAGTGTCACTACACGTCATACTTGCCCTATGAAGGGACTCCCCCGGAAGTTCGGATCAGAGACCATACGGGGGCCGTATGCTTAGTCCCACATCGGCCAAACTCAGTCCCCCTGGAATATTTGGGGTACCTCATCACGGTTGGAGATGGTGATGCAAGCCCCGCAGAAACATGGAAACACCACAATATGAAAGTGTACAGGAAGATAAACAAGGCCATGGAGCGGTTCTCCAAGGGAACCTTTAGGCAGACGGAATCAATACGCATTCTAAATTCCGACGTGCTTAGTATTCTCCAATATTTCTTTGCTGCTAACTGGATGGCCAAGAGAAAAGTGCCAAGATCTGGAGACGGCGAAGCATACGACACCACACTCGCAGGGATAACTCATGGAATTTGGCTTTTGGTGAGCAAGAAACTTAGTTGCATGTTGAACACCCCAAGGGCAGCAGTTTTTAACAAATCCACGGGATTAGGGTTCGGGGTAGACAATGTTGAGGCGATCTACTACACCGCCAAACTCGACAACTTGCTGCATTACAATCACCGAGCAAATACTGCTCCCTCACCACAATTGACACGATAGGGAGCTTGCGAGCAACAACCGGATGGAATGCCTTACGAGGGGGCGTTCATGACAACAAAGAGAACCGCATCCCATCAATGAAGAAGTGCAGGCGTTACCCAGAGTACATTAGGGAGGCAGGGGAGGGCCTCCGCAGGAGCTCACATTACATTAACGTAAACCCTCACTGGTACAAGGGGAAGGATTGTACTCTACTCAATTTTATAGGGTTGCAGACCAAGGGGATAAAGAATAAGCCATCGTTGCAGGCTTTCCTAGGGGCGCATGGCCACCTCTCGTTGGGGGAGTTGTATGGGAGAGCTGGCCATAGCGGAGGAGTGTTTGCCACGATACTTAACTCCCCGGACATGGGGGGCTTGTCATACACATCATTCCGTGACATGACACACCTAGGCTTGATTTCTTCGGGAGTGAGCATGGAGGCCCGGACCGAGCGGGAGTTGTCACGGTTGCTTTGGAGCAAAACGAAGAGATACCACGGAAATATGTGGGATAATCCCGCAAACTTCTCGAACACTGGCATTATGACAGGCCGCATGGACCTGTTCTCGTTGGATGAGAGGCACATGGCTACAGATGGGAGTTACGATCCATACACGGGCGAGGCGGGCAGTGCAGTGGTCACAGAGAATGGGACGTATATGAGCTCATCCACACCAGGGGAGAAATCGATAGCACGGGCAGAGGCACATGGGGTTGTGTCAGCACTGCTGCTACAAAAACCGGATAAGGATCTCATCATATACACCGATTCGCAGAACACCATAGATAACATCCGCAAGGTGCAAGTGAAAGCCTGGATGGACCCTAGAATGTGGAGGACCATGAATGGGTACTCCTTGTACAAACTGGCTGCTGAACTGCTGAACAAGAGGGACCACATGGGGGCCACGACGGATTTGGTCCATGTGAAGGCACACACCGTGAGCAACGAATGGCCGAGCGTTCTGAATTCAAGAGCCGATGAGCAAGCCAAACAGGCTAGAAGTGGGCCGTGTATCTTCCGAGAACCATGCCTGTTCTTGCCCAAATACTACGCGGTGGCAGCAGGGGGCGGACGTGATGGCCCCACCGTCCGTACGGACTACATGCATTCAAGATGGTACCGCGATTGGGACGAGCATCTGATGCAGGCCGCTTGGAGAAAAGCCGGAGACGCGAATCACATCAACTTTCTGAATAAACCGCAAATTTGGAGGGAGGCCTCTGTGACAAAGGGGGCAATCGGGGATAAAACTAATATTTTTGCGGCTAAACTAGGTGTTGGTAGTCTGCCGACACCGAGAAACATACAAGTAAACACGCTATTCGATGAAAACGACAATATGGAATGTCATTTTTCAATTTAATTATAGATAGCTAAATAATTCCAAGGCGTACGAAAATAACGTATTTTCCGACGAGACGTGAGACGCACGTATAAACGCGGGTGCCGGTGAGGCTAATAGATACGTACGTATGAGTGCTTATAATAAATTCACAAGCACATGCAAGCATTCAATGTGGTAAACACGATACAAAATATGATGCGGTGACTAATTTCATTTTGTACATGTGTTTTATTAATGTTCAGGACTAGTCGTTAGCACTGCGACCACAATCTACGCGGTATCTGCTCGGATACGTACGTATGAGTGCTTATAATAAATTCACAAGCACATGCAAGCATTCAATGTGGTAAACACGATACAAAATATGATGCGGTGACTAATTTCATTTTGTACATGTGTTTTATTAATGTTCAGGACTAGCTGTTAGCACTGCGACCACAATCTACGCGGTATCTGCGTTCATTCCAGGTTCAAGACAGGCATTTGGCACGGCGTGCACTATTTACTCGGCTGGTGCGTCTCCGGCAGGTGCGGGGGTATCGCTGTCTCCTGGTGCGCCTTCTCCTGCCTCTCCTTCTCCCTCTTCTTCTCCGCCTTCTCCTTCCTCTCCTTCTCCTGCCTCGGGTTGCCCAGAATCCGTGCCGGTTTCAGCGGGTGGATCTTCAGCGGGTTCTTCACCGTCGTCACCAACCAACTCGTTGATGTCCTTAGCGCACTCGGCGATTTCTTTCGCCTTTTTGAGGTTTTCCTCCTCTATGCGTGCTTCCTCTTTGAGCTTCGCCGTTTCCTCGAGTGACATGCATTCCGTATCGCCGTCAGGCTCGTCGGTAATGTTCCCAAGCCGCTGACTGGCTGCATTCACCATGTCTTGGTCGGAGTCGAACGCGACAGCGTTCAAGCCGCACCGGAGAGCAGCCATTGTGGCCGTCGCGACCCCACACCCCGCATCCAAGATCCAGTTGGGTGACGAATCGTTGTTTAACTGGGCGAAAGGTGCGGGTCCCATCATGTGGCAGTTGATGAGCTCGATTAGCAGGTGCTGGGGCTTCTGGTGAGCGCATACCACTTTCCCCTCGTCTCGGTAGGGTTGCTTGACGACAGAATACCCCTCCAACACATTCGCCCTCGAGCCCGCCTCCGCATCCTTCGTCGAGAGGTCGAAGTCGCACATCCATGCTTTGCGAGTGGATTTTTCCCCGGACTCCTGCTCCGCCATTTGGAACCCGATGACAGCCGCTTCGAGGACATTGTACCGGATGGCTTTGTTGGCACCTACATCCTGGTTCTCCTTGCGCCACCATATGCGCTGGGCCCCACCGTTGCATTTGCTCTCCACGATCTTCAGGAACCCAGTCTGCTGAGCAAACCCACAAAATATCAATATTGTCCAGTCCGGCGAGGTGGTGAGCGCCGCAAAGGCATCTATGAACTTGATCAGGTCGGGCTCGGATAACGCGTGCTCTGACAGCTCCGTATCGAAGTCGTAAATAACGTCTAGTATTGTCCCCACGTAATTCATCTTCGGGACATTCTCGAGTTTCGTCAACTCGTCTTTGTAGATCATGTAGCCGGTTTGAACCGTCTTCCACTCGAAATCTTTCTCAAACTCTGCCTCCTTACCATCCTCCACAAGGGGGGAGGGAAGTGCCACCTATTATTATACCACAAACCGCTTGTTAATATTTGAATGACCCAATGAAAATTGCTAGCGCAATAAAACATGCAACTACATGTTGAGGAGCACGACTATTACAACAAAGAATGTTGAAAGAACGCACACCTTAACTGTATTGGGGACGTAGTTGACGGGCAACTTGACGAGGTCTCCCTCTCCGGCCTGACACCGGGAAAGCCACGTGTTGCAGTCTGCGACGAATTGGACGATGGCCTTGGGAACCGTGAGCTGACTCCCCCCTCGCCCACTTTTACCTTGTTTCACCGCCTTGATGCATCGCTCGATGGACTCCTGGCAAGCCCAAGTCTCACCGTATTTCCTCTCAAAAGCAGTTCAATTCTCCACCCCAGATTGCGACACGATCCAGGCCTGAACGTTGCGTTGGGCCTTGAACCTCTTCAGGGTGTCAATCGCCTCTGCGATGGTGATCTCAGTGGTCAGGATTTTCTTCAGAACGCCGTTCAAGTAATCAACCTCCACGTCCGAGTGAAACCCGAGCGTCTGGAAAAAGGACATGTTCAACTCCTTCTTCTCGCTCTCCTTCACGATCGCCTGCTGCAAAGGCTGTGCCGGCTGACCGACACTCAACGTGTTACCGGCGCTTCGAGGAACACGCCTAGACCTGGCCTTACCACCCGACTTCTTCTTCTTGAGGTCGGCACCTACATCCTTCAACGCCTCCTCCGCCCCAGACGTCTCGGTAGTCATGTCAACGATCTCACTCTCCGGAGTCCAGGTCTTGCGTTTCTTACCCGACCCCTTGGTGGGGGTCTTAGTCTGCCCCTTCAGAATACGCAATTCGTACGCATGCATGATTCTAACAATCTGGTCCCAAGTCTCCTGACGCACTGTAGCCATCGACCAATTCGTTGCGTATTCGTTGGCGTAGGAGATGTGATTCATTTGCAACACCTCCGCCTTAATCTGCAACTGCTGAGCCGATGTCAAAAAGTACCAGACCGGGAACCATTTGCCATTGTCAACGCCTCCCCCGAAAAGCTCCCAATCGTTCACATTGGCCCAGTCCCCCTTCGACAGCTTCTCGTAGACATGCTTCCTATTCTTCTTTGCAGGAAGCTTGAAAGTCTTGGGATCGTGCTTTTCCAACTGCTTCACCAGGCCGTCCTCCGTCCAGTCTTGGGCCTGAACGTCCCATTCCGTGATGCCACAATGCCAATAGAGTTTGTGGAGAGGGCCCTTCGATGCCTGCATGGTTTGCCGAGAAATTACGGTTAGTAACATTATTTTACTTTAAGTAAGTAAGAGCTTTAAGTGACAAAGATGGATAAGTTACATTGTTTTCTCAGAAATCACCTGCATGCCCGTTCGCATGGATTTTATGATTTGCTGGTGCGACTTGCCCTTCACGTTCTGGTCGACGGTGTTCTGCTCGTCAGCCAAAAATCGGACCATGTCAGACTGCAGATTAAAATACAATTTGCACTCGATCTGCTGAAAAGCTTCGTTATCTGGTTGTTCTTGGTGAAGCTCCCGCCGAGCGGTGAGGCTATGTTGGTGCCCGAAGCACACGAAACGATATACGCCTTCCCACACCTTACTGGGGTCAAAGTCCTCCGCGGTTGTGAGGTGCTCCCCAGAGTTCGCCCATATAACGTACACTAGGGACGTGTTCTGAAAACCGTGTGGGTTCCAAGCCATGCTCTCTTTCAAGTTCATGACTTGCGCACGGTCCTCATCCCTGATGCGCTCGTAGTCCTCAGCCTGTATAATGCACTGGATAGGTATGTTGAAGGTACACCCCTTGACGTCTTTGGCGTCAACGACTCTGGGGTACCGGTGGTTATACTCAATCTGATACCGAATCGTATTAGAATGAGCTACTGAACGCCGCTGTTTCGGCAAAGAGAGCAAGGACTGCCAGTTCTGCGCTGCTTGCTCGGCATTCTGTTCTTTGGCCGCCTTCGCTGTCTCTCCAGGCCCGTAAGCCAACAATGAGCCGCCCGGACCACGACTAGCAGCCAGATCGCTTTCTGCTGCAGGTGTCAACGGTACCTATATTGTAATATAAAAGTACAAAGTTAGTCACTAACAGATAACACCTCATTAGGTTAATGAGCAATTCGAAACAACACTCATATTCATTATTAAACTGTTAAGGGGAAATCACAAAGGTTAGAAACTTTGCACAACTGCTCATTAAGCTAATGAGACATATTTTACATTACAAGCTAATGGTACATATTTTATTTAACATCGGTCTTGATCAATTACGGTTGTCAATGTAATTGTATGCCTACTTCTTTAGTTTTGATTTACTACATTCCTGTCGATGGCTCGACTTCCAGTGCTGCTTCGCACAATCATGGGAACAGTATACCGCTTGGTGACAGCCGCCACACCGCTTTTCTCCTTGTTTACCACAATTTATACAGAGACACTGGTGTGCTGACACCGAGGACTTCCCGAAACGATCTTTGTTTGCCTTCCGAACAGCAGATTGTGTGAAGCATGCGGTCCAGCCATTGGGAAGCTTTACTGGTGAATTAAAGTCGGTTGTGCCAGAATCCAGCAGTAAAGGAAAAAAAAAGAAAAACTGCTCATTAAGCTAATGAGACCTTTTGGTCAGTCATCGAATTTCTCGGGTAAAACAGTCACACATGTCATATGATGACAGTAGGTATCATACTAACTGTAAAAAAAATCGTAAAGGCCAGAAAGTTTGCAAAACTGCTCATAAGGTTAATGAGGCTTTTTGTTCAAGTTTGGGTCAGTCATCGAATTTCTCGGGTAAAACTGTCACACATGTCATATGATGACAGTAGGTATCATACTAAC
>LGRX02004098.1:0-26021 GCA_001247695.2 Cymbomonas tetramitiformis | reverse complement strand
TGCTGGAATAGTCACACCGCTTGCTTTGTGACTCTTCCTATAGTAGTGTGTATGACTGTCACCCGAACCCGAACCCTAACTGCTTATGCCCGTTATATCGGGTTAACTTATCAACTTTAACACATTCTGAGAAAACCTTCACTGAGTGAATATATCCCGAGTCCTAGTAGGGGTATATCCAACAGGTTACAGTAATCGCTCACCTTTAAGAAAATCGGAGATTTTGGGCCAGTCAGCCATTCCCATCGACTTGGGTACCCCCCCCCCCGCCAGCGTCGCGTCCTAAGAGAATCGCTAAGAATAAGGAATTTCGGATTTCGAGCCAGCCAGCTAATTTCTTAAACTCATCCACGTCCACGTAACTCAGCCCAGCAGCTTTCTTAAAATTTAGAGAGTCCGCCACTGTTACCAACTGTTAAACTGTACAGTATGCACCCAGAGAGCCGTGCGCAGCTCAAAGAATTGAAGCAAGACTATATATGACGACGCGATTATTTCTGAAGCTGACTACTTAGAACTTTAAGATATCGTGCTAAACGCTCGCTGTCAAGTCAATCAATTCCCATTTTCATAGAATTTAAGAGAATCCACTCTCGGTGATCTGCCAGCAACCAATTTCCTTATTTTGGAGAATTTCCTTAGCAAAAAAGACCAGCCAGCTATTCTCGTCAACTTGGGTACCCCCCCCTTCCCAAAACGCTGGCTGCTTCCTTAACGTCGAGTTTCCTTAAAGGTGAGCGATTACTGTATGGGCCCACCACGCTTTATGGGCCCACCACAGGTTATGCGCCCAGCACGTCATCCGAAAATGCTTTCCGGACAAGCATGACCGGTTTACGGGTACGGAGTCGAACGCTCAGGTGCTACTCTCCAAGCTGGTGCCTGCTCTCCAGGAGGCATTCGAGGCCGAGGACGCGCTGTTTGCCCCTATGTTCGACTTGGAGGACTCCACGTTGGCCGTGCGACCCGAGGCCAACAAGCTCCTCTTCTCAACTCTCGAGCTCATCGTGTCTCCCGCCTCTCCAGCGGGTGACTGGCTCGAGGCGTCTGCGACCTTACACCCTCTGGACGGCAAGCGGGCCCTGCTGGAGCTCGCACGACGTCTGCTGGACTCCGGTGCACCCTTCCAGTGGCTACTATCCTTAATCCAGATCCTCCCACAAGGATCTAGCGCAAATGGGCATGGCGACGTTGTATGCCGTATTTCTTGGCCCGGCATATGCTTTGGGGCAATATTTATGAACCTTTTGAATTATCTATAACATTGGTTTGCTTGAAATGTCGATGGTTTGACCTTTAACCTTAGCGTGGTTTGGGTGGGTGCTTTCACAGAATTTTGATTAAAATGCTAGATCCTACCACAAGGATCTAGGGTACCGACAACTCTAGGCCTTGTTACACGAGCTCGGGTTGGTGCGCATGTCGTTAACCCTCGAGGGTATCACCAAAACTAATTTTGTAAGCCCTTTAATATCATACTAGTCGTATTAATCGCCGCATATGCGCATGACATGGTGTAGTACCGTCGAAATTCAATATTTCCATCATAATCAGGGTCTGAAAATCGTATTCTAGAACCTCTAGCGGTAGTTCCAAACGTTCAAAAAATCCCCAAAAAAATCCCAATGAGACTTTGAAGTCATATTAAAGTACTGAAGTACTCACCAAGGCAAAGATCTAGCCTCAAAGCTCAAAATGGACCAAGACTTACGCCCAAAATGCGAAAATGTCCCCATACTTAAGGAGTGTGTATATCTTACCCATGTGACCGCGTTCGTGTGATGTGTCCAATATACATGACCCAAGTCGTATTTTGACCCAAACATGATTAATATACCTGCATACCTTGAGATATATCATGTATATAGTGGCAAAGGATCGATACACGATTGGCAAAAAAATGTGGAAGATACACCCCGTTTTTGAAGCTTTTAAAAAACGCAGCAGTTCAAAATTTGGTTGGGGCATGCTATAAATGTATTAGCTAGGAGCATATATGATGGACTCTCGTCGAACCACGCACCATACTACTTAGTATAGGTCCCATGTGGAAAGTATTCCTTGGCGTTGACTTGTAGAAAGCTCGTGGGGTGCCTAAATAAATTATTGAAAAAGTGATCCTTGTGGGAGGATCTAGAGCGTTCTAGGTCCTCCCACAAGGATCTCGGGATAGTAGCCACCAGGGGACATCGGATCTCCTTGTGGCTACTACCCAAATTCATGGTCCTACCACAAGGACCAATGGGCAATTGCGGTTTCGATCACTAAATCGACTATTTGAGGCACAGGCAACATTTGCACATGCTATTCATGAGTTTAATGAATTTTATTTCTTATAGCGGCGGCCCCCATGAGACTTTAGGTGTGTGGTTGAACGACACGCTTTAGGGGTGTACTTTCACCAAAAGCTTGAAGAAAATGGTGATCCTGCCACAAGGACCACCGTTATTTTGAGTATTAGGAGTCACATGGGGGGCTCACGGTGATGCTCATGGTTATACATCTTGAGTTTATGACCAAATAAGATAACTGAATCGGTTACTTCGCACCCTCATCATCATTTCCGCTCTATTTCAGCATGGCGCATGTTCAACACAATGCAAATTCCGAATGTAGTGAATTTCGGACTTTAGAAATTGGCGTTCATCCATTCTAAAGTGTACACGCCAGTCGAAAAATAAGATGTTTGGATGATGTTAGACTTTCAGAAATTCGCAATGCATATATACTTGAAGATTTAATGTGCCGCACACACCAACCTTGCGATATATGCCCTCTAGCAAGCAATTATGATGGCTGGATGGTCAGCTCGCGTGACCACTGTTTTAGGGGGGAAACCAACGAGCCAATATATTAGAGGGGAAGCCAACGAGCCAACGAGCCAATATATGCATTCCAACCGGGCCTACCGCCCAAATATGATTGGGACATATGTATAGGTTCAATTTGATGGTATCCGCGCAGGTGTAGTGTTGATATATGATTGGTAAAAAATTATTGAAGATGAGTCACTAATTTGCCACATTTTGAATGTTCCAAAAAATCCGTTTTGAAAATTTTGAGCGTAGAGGTTTGAAATGCGTTCGTCATGGATATATGGGATGGATATAGGCCAAACCAGCGTTCGAATAAATTAATATAGGACCTATATATACCACCTTTCATTGGTTATACACCACAAATCACGGGAGATGGCCAATTAAATTATCGGAACAATGGTCCTCGTGGTAGGACCAAATCGTCGATTTGGTCCTACCACAAGGACTGCGGGGCAGTAGCCACTTGGCGTCCGCTTTAAGGCTCACACCGACCCGTCCGAGTCCATCACGGACTTCAACGCGGCCTTACGGTCCGCCAAGAGGCGCAACACTCTCGACGATGACGAGGTGAAGGAGCTGTTCCTCGCGGCGCTGGACCCAGGATTCTACGCGCCGGTGGTGTCGCGACTCTTCACGCACCAGCAGCGGGCGGCCGTGGACCTCCTAACCATTCAGCAATGGGTCCTCGAGTGCTATGCCCGACACGTTGCAGCCGGTACGCACGCTGCCTCGTTCACCTTGTCCGCGGCAGCCGTGGCCACTGACGGTGATGCCTCGCAACTGTCCGACCTCACGGCCATCATCCTCGACGTGAAGCGGCAGCTGAAGACCCTCACGGACAGGGTCAACGGGCGGGGTTTTACCCCGCGGGCGGACAAGAACAAGATCGGCAACGGGGGCGGCGGCTCCGGTGTCCGTTTTGCAGCGGGTGACCTCCCGACGGGTGGGAACTGGCCGCAGTCGCAGGTGAGGAGGCGTGTTGCTTTCCACAAGGGGAGCGGTGACTTCATCCCGTTCTGCCAGAACTCGACGTGCAAGAAAGACGAGTCGCGGCACTGGCACCGTGACTGCCCGAACGGCGGCAAGCATGGAGCTGGGGGAAGCTTCCACAGCTTCTCCCTCGGCGACATCGAGATGAACGACTTGCTGGCGGAGCAGTTCACATGGCACCTAGAGGGGGGGTAAAATGACCATCTAGGAATTCCCCCAACGGCTAGTTTTCCGTTGACTTTTGCCTTTGACCGCCATTTACACACGACTTAATCACTTTACGAAAATTTTGTAACATGCAAATCTTAAAGCTTCGACTGGTTAAACGCTTACATGAAATGCTGATAAAAAATTACCTATGTGTTGACGCATTTTGCTAATTTTAGTTTTGAGTGGCCAACGGCTATATTTTTCACAAAATCACAAATATGTGCAGTCAGAAGCCGCACATGAAAATTCCACAACATGCAAAAGTTGCAACACGGTCATCCCCATATGAAATCGTATTTAAAATATGCATTTGATTCATAGAAATGGCATTACAGTAATCACCCACCTATAAGAAAACCGTAAATTCCAGGTCAGCCAGCTTTTCTCATCAACTTGGGTACCCCCCGCCCCCCTGGCCAGCGCCAGCGTCCTATGGAATCTGCTAAGAATAGTGACCGCGATCTTTTAAGCCAGCCAGCATATTCCATAGCCATCCACGTGCCATCCGTACATAGCCAGCCACATTTCTTAAAATTTTCAAAACCTAGAAAATGGACCCTGAGAGTCGTGCACAGTTGAAAGAATTAAAGCAGGACTTAGCCTTTCTGGGTGAATGTATAATGTTGTAGTGTCGTATGAACCTAAGCATCATATTGCACTGTGCCTTGATTTTTGCAGAGTTTTATTAAAAAATCTGATAAAAATAGCATTTGCCTACACCATTTTGGTAAAATTTCCAGCCTAGATTTCTTAATATATATGAAGTGTATGAAATGCCCCTTAAGATAGGCAGCCAACACCATATTTCTTATTTCAGGGTGATTCCATAACAAAAAAATTCCAGCCAGCTTTTCTCATCAACTTGGGTACCCCCCCCCTCCCCCCTCCCCCCGAAAGGCTGGCTGGTTCCTTAGCATAGGAGTTCCTTATAACTGAGTGATTACTGTATGCGACGATATATCCTAGATGGTCATTTGTCCCCTCCCACAGGTGCCATGTGTTTCAGGCGGCCATGGACGAGCACGACGGCGCGCGGTTCGATGCACTTTGCCTTCTGGCAGGGGGCAAGCCGGAGATGCTCGACGGCGTTTCGGCGTATTCCTTCGGGATCGAGCCGGAGCGGGAAGACGGTGCGTTGCAGGAGTTCCTGCCCTACTGCCAGCCTGCCACCCACATGGGCGGCTTCACGGTCGGTGGTGTCGGGAGCGGGATCTCGGCTGCCGCTTGCGCACGTGTCCGAGAGGACCCACTACCGGCTCCGCCGCCGGCGGCAGTCGAGCATGTTTACCCGGACGAGTCGGAGGCGTCCGACACCGGTGACATGATGCCGGTGGACCCCATGCACGTGCACGAGCCCGACCTCTGCTTTGCGGACAAGATCGCGCAGATGGAGGGACTCTCGATCACGGCTGAGGGCAGGGACTTCGCGATGCGGTACATGCACGCCGGGTCGGGGACCGACTCTTGCGACGGCGACGTGGACGACTCTGCGGCTGGCTGTGACTCTGCTGACGGTGAGGATGCGGTCCCGCGCCCTACGGCATCTCGTCAGGGATGCGGTGCACCGCCTTGGGGGTTTGCCCGCTCTTCGGCGATTGCGGTGATGCTTTGTGCGTTCTTTTGTGTATGCGTCACCGCGGCGCCGGTCACGGCTGCCGCCCCTGGCGAGGCATGTGCACCGGACCACACCGGCCTGGAGGTCGGTGGTGCTGATGAGACGACCGACAACGAGCCTGCATTCGCTTTTGCGGCGCCGGCTGCTATTCCGCCGCATCGGCAAACGCGGTATCGGGAGCTGCGGCAGGGGTTCCACACTCTCCGCAATGTCCCGCGGCCGCCATGGCTGTATAACCCCGACCCTGATTATGTTCCGCAGTCACCACCGTACCCGCCACCGCCGTACTCGTCCGATGACGAGGAGCAGAGCTCTGGAGACCATGCGGCTGTGCACGACGATCGACAAACTTCAGATTCCTTTTCTGGCTCCACGAATGATTCAAACACGGCATCGACAACTTCAATTCACGGCACCATGGCTGTGCTGCGGGCTGGCACAGCAGTGCCACCGCCAACTAGTGGCTAGCAAGCTAATCATGCCGCTCCTGCACAGTGAGATTGACCGTAGCTCGCTGTATGTGCAGAGGGGTCCTATCACGGACCGGTTTCAGATTTGCAACTCTTGACCGGGAACAGCCCTGCCAGAAAGGGCAGGCCTTCCCTTAGAACTCAATTTCCACCGTTCTAGATGGTGTTTGTTCACAGGTTTCACCTTCGGCTGGCCAGTCACCACCCTAGGTGGTGTTCTGGAATAGTCACACCGCTTGCTTTGTGACTCTTCCTATAGTAGTGTGTATGACTGCCACCCGAACCCGAACCCTAACTGCTTATGCCCGTTATATCGGGTTAACTTATCAACTTTAACACATTCTGAGAAAACCTTCACTGAGTGAATATATCCCGAGTCCTAGGGGTATATCCAACAGATGCCACATTCCCTTACTATTTCTCCCAATAGTTCACTTATATCGATTTCAGGCATTCAGACACCCCTTATTCGTGAGGGGGTCTCAGCTACGTCGTACCCCTGGCACAACTCCCCCCTTAGGAGTGGACTTTCCCCTGAAACCACGACTAATGCATGCATCTACATACAATGGCGTACAGGGGTCTCGATAGCTGCACTCGAGGTTCATCTGCTCTACTGGAATATCCTAGTTCAGAGATATCAGACAGTCAGTGAACTCAATATAGATAGACTCTCATAAGAAATAAACCCTAAGCTAGATATACCCGGAACGGTCTCAGAGCCGGAACGGTCTCGGACCTAGCACTGCTACTTGTGACACCTTGTGGCTATTTGATTTCTGCTGCGGACAAGCACCGCGGTATGTTTACGGCAATCTTGTGGCGTTCAACCCCAGGACTGTTTTCCTTAGCGATCACAAGGTAGCCTGCAAAAGGGATAAGACAACTTGATTTAGCAATACTAGACTGGGAAATTTTCAAAGCGAAGATAGACGTAATTGTGTCGTCTTTACCTTATGCAAGAGGTTTGTGCGAACCGTTATTAGCTGCGTGCCTTAATTCAAAGGCGTCCGTGGTTTGTTTGAAATTGTTGCACTCTTTCGAGCGACCAGTGGTGAGAGATAATAGAGCTGACTGGTTTAACAAGTTAGCTCTGATAATCTTGTTACCCCCTGCGAAATACCCCGGTTATGACCGCAGCTTAGGAGACGTGGAAGCGTGGTACGTTTTTTTCAACTCAGAAGAAGCGAAAGAATTGATAGCAAAAAAAGCCCAAGAGTTCCACACACAACTTTACAAGGGAATGGAAAGCAAGGGCAACGCGCCTTTTATTATGTATGCTGGTGAAGCTTTTACCGTGGCCTCTTTCTTGAGTAGAAGAGGGATAATATTGTGGGATTCGCGGAAACAGGCGCAAGCGACTTCCAGTTGTTAGCGATTCGCCTAGGTTCAAAGCGTTGTGCGGAGAGCTACAATCCGTGTTGCATGCTGAAACGTGCAAGCGCATCGAGAGACGTGACAAAAATGACGACCGCGATGAACGAGAAGGCGTGGCTCCGAAGGTGGGCTGGAATCTTGGTTGGTGGTTCAATATGGGGAGAACGGCGCAGCAGTGGGGCTTCTCCAAGAAGAAGGACGGGACGTCTGCTTTCAGCTTGAAGCGTCCTTTTTTCAACAACAGAGGCGTATATCTAGACGACCCTCTAATTTCGAAGAGCAACCCATATTGGAAGAAGGAAATCTTTATGCTAGCTGGGGAACTATTGAAGTGTGTAGATGCCCGTTACCACGGCGTCCACGGGGGTTGGTGCCTTTACGTTTCGTGCATGATGAGCGACATGTGCGAGGTAGGTAGGCACACAGACAAGCACGACGTATCGTACCAATACAACATATTCCTAGGTAGGTTTGAAAATGCTGTTTACGAGGTTGAGTCGCCGTACAGCGACGAAGTAAAATGCTTCTCTGACACGCATAAAGTTTTCAGATCTGACGCAAGGTGCAAACATATGATCAATTCCACTGGTTTTACTGGAGTGCGATATTGTGTTACTTTTTACAAAATGTACGATCGAACACAGAAGAAGCAAGATCCTATAATTATGTTGGCCACCAACATATATCTAAGGAACTGGTATCCGTGGGGAGAAGTTGTCCTTGAAGAATTCCGGAGTCAAGCCCCGGGAGTCAACCCGACAAAACTTAGTAGAACTTTTTCCTGTGTCCTTATTAATACAACACCATTCACACCGTAGAGCGGCAAACTTGTCATGCGCCAAGATCATAGTTGCGCAAGAGTTGCAAATCTTGCATAGTGTATTACCTTTTTGCCTGATAGCAATTTCCGAGCCCGCCCAACAATCGTGCGCACTACGATGCTCACGGCATGCAAGCAAGCAAAACCAGTACAAGGCCCCGGATAGGGACTTAGCGTTGAAAGCACGTTTAGACATAAGCACGTTTAGCAAGGGTTGAATTATGTCTTGCATTTGCCAAGTAGCGACCACGTTATTGTAATGAAAAGGTGGAAAGGTGCCCGTAAGCAAGTGTCTTTGGCAAGGAAGGTAGTTGAAGTTCCCTCGAGTTGGAACAAGCTTACCCCAAGGCATACCCTAAGTGTGTTCAATATAAACATACTCGTTTTGAAAGTCCCATATAGGTGTACGGTCCCTATCCTGACTTTCCCATACCTGTACGGACGCACTATGCTTGAAACGAAATAAAGCCACAATTCTCGACATATGTATCAAGCCCTGTGCCGTTTAAGTCAGTTAGTTGGAAGAAAGGGTATTCCTTTTTGCGGTGAACACGCGTGGCATGTCTAGTACAACGACGCCCGCCTTTATCGCAAGAAAGGCACACCCTAGTGTACTTTTTCGGAGGCTTCCTCATGTTTGCAATAACCAAACAGATGGGTGGGGGGGGAACAGATGAACAGATGAACAGATGGGTGGGGGGGAATAATACAAACGGTGATAGTAGACGCATGTGCGTGTGGCATATAATATATTCCCCAGAAATGGACAGAATTTCTATTCCCCGATTAGCACCAATCTATTCCTCGAAAACCTTTTTTCCCTGCGGCGGGGCCACACGCGCACCAGAGCCGAAGTCTGCCGCTCGCTCGATGCCGTCAGGAGGCGGGAAATATGCGTGTGTGAAGTGCACCTTGCGATTGGCCGCGGAGTGAACCTCCGCGGCAAGATCATCGAGCCGTCGGAGAATGTCGTCCCCCGCGGGCTCGTCGGGAGGCGGCGGCTGCTCTACCGCAAAGCCGTAGGCGGACACGTCGATCCCGCCCACCGCGCCCGCACAAAGCACCGCAGGCGGTCCGTACTTGGTGGCCGCAGCACGAGCGAAAGCCTCCGCGCCATCATCCGCTGCCTGCTGGAATAGGGCACACATGGCAAGTGGATGCACCCCCTCCGCGTCCTCCTCGTCGATAGGAATGCAGAACGCCGCAGCGGAGGTGGGCGGGTGTTTGCGCCCGCCCAACGGGTAGTCGCAGTAGACGTGATAATAATTCTCGCCTTTGCCCGCTTTCTTGCACCTGCCGCAGAATGGCTTCGCCCGCTGATCGTCGCGGTCGAATCCCACGGGCGGCGCCCTATGCTGCTTCACACGGTAACCTCTCGGCTGCTGCGTACGCTGCTGCTGCTGCTGCTGCCGCTGTTGCGCCCGTTGCTGCCGCGCCACTGGAGCGCCTTCCCCATGTTGCTGCTGCACCAATGCCTTCAGCTCCGTGATCCTCTCGAGAAGGGCGTCGTACTCACCGCTGGAGAGATGCGCGGAGATGCTGCCCGCGCCCGAAGCCGTCTTACCCGTGTCCGTCTGAGCCCAAGCCTGGTAGATCTCCACTACCATGGAGCGAAGTGCCGCGAGCGACACATGAGCAAGGTCGGCGGCCATGGGGTACCGCACCTTGACCGCATCGTAGAATGCCGGATCCAACCTGTTGTACATGCTCAGCTTCCTCGTGGCTTCCGTAGGCGTCCAGTCGGAGGCCTTGTTATCCTGCACCAAACGTTGCTCCCTAGCCAAAATCGGCTGCGGGTCAACGTTTGGGATAACGCAAAGCCGCATGCTCCTCCTGCTACGACTCCCGCAGCGCCATTGGCACGCAGCCCTTGATGATGTCGACCAGAGCGCGCCGACCATCTCGGTCAGACGAAGCATCCATACCAGTTAGCCAGACGTACGCGTTGCTGTGCCTCTCCACCACGAGAGCCAGCACGTCATAGAGTAGTCCATTGACCCTGCCCACAACCAGAGCCAGGGGGTCGTCGAGGTCAAAGGAAGCAAGCTCTAACCCAGCGGACTGAAACTCCGTACGCAGCTGCACCACCAAGTCGGACAGAAGGCCAGCGTCGTCCGTACCGCGGAAGTGGTGCTTCTCGTCACCAAGAACATCCTCGCGGATACTCTTGGCCCAGGCACGATGCAGACGTACCTTGTAGATCTCGTCGGTCAGCTACAACCCCTGCTCCTGCAAGTAACGCCTGATCGCAACGTCGGCGTCCTCGTTCGAAGCAGGGTTGGGTGTTGGAACAGTCGGTGTCCGCACCGTCGGGCTGTTCCGAACCCCGTCAATAAGCCTCAGCGAGGCGTCAATGTCGTTGTCCCTGTCAAGGGACCTCTTCGCACTTGTGATCACACCCATGTATCTCTATGGCTACTGCCCAACGATCCTTGTGACAGGACTGGAATCGCGTCCGGTCCTGTCACAAGGACCGACTTTTCGGGAATTTTTTAAGCCGTCCTCTTGGCGTTCCGAGTGCACCCCACCCAGATGAATGTTAGTTTCCAATGGACCTATACTATGTGCCTTCACGCGCTATTGACAGTATATCGTCATGAAATGAGTATATCCAGTGCATTTGAATCATGTACCCTATCATTTTTCACTTGCAACTTTCGGAGGACGTTAAAACACACATCATGCCTTTATTTAATAATTTTTATCCAATTGAATTCTAGGTCTCACAAGCCCGCCAACCTTCCAAGATATATCCTAACATCATATCCAATCATACGCAAAAGATTATGCACGTTCTCAGTGTATATTGGGTCGTATATCCACTCTCATATATCGAGTGCTCGTATATCCACTCGTATATCCACTCTTTTATGCAGTAAAAACTTTCTTGAAGGCTTGAAGAATTTTGTCGAATAGCATCTGCATTATTCACGTATGATGGCTGCTAGCACATTGTAGTGTTCATACATACATATCAATTGATTTTTTTTGAGCTATTAACATCACCATAACTGGCAGTATTGCGCATTGCATGTACTCTAAAAATTATGGGTTGACATATCTTTTAGGACCTAATATGCATATGATCCGAAATTCCGTGAGTGCATGCTATTGTGAGCCATGACTGCGGAAGTATCATGGCTATCTATGAGGTGGTACATATTAGATGGCTCTATTGGGTCATAAACATGATATGTTTAATTGCTAGATGCATTTGGATGCCATCTAGTAGGTGTACGCGGCTTCGGGCACTCCGGTCCTCGTGAAAGGACGGGCATTTGTATTTAGTTTTCGTCGGTACTACCCCCGCGTTTCATTCCTCTCAAGCACATGCCCATATCGAGTATAACACCCAAAAGAGGTTCGTAATAAATTATTGGACACCCAAATATGATGTCAAAACACTCAAATATCAACTATATCGAAAACACGCGGCGGATAGCCCCAAATCACTTCGGTCCTTGTGACAGGACCGTGATTTTGGGCAGTAGCCATCTAGAAAAGCCAGAGGGGAGGTGGTACGCATGCGCACGGTCGGGTGTTATAGCGGGAAAACGGCAATGTGCAGCAGCGGAGAGGAGCAAAGATAGCGAAGCGGCGAAGGGCACTCGAAGATGTCGTCGAAGTCGAAGGTGTCGCGAACACCAGCCCAAAAAACAGTAACCAGCAGGGCCAGTGCCGGCGCAAAACTGAAGTCGAACATTGCTAAGACTAACCCGGAACGAGGCGCGTTCCCCATGGTCGCCACTCCCAGTCGCTCACCTCATACAACTCATACCACCATAATTCTTAGTCGCACCGAAACGCGCCCGCGCGCACCACCTCTCCAAGCGGCCGTTTAGCCAATCATGACCAAATCAGCAAGTGGTAAAAGCGTGGAATGGGTCCACGACCTACTGGAATATCCTAGTTCAGAGATATCAGACAGTCAGTGAACTCAATATAGATAGACTCTCATAAGAAATAAACCCTAAGCTAGATATACCCGGAACGGTCTCGGAGTCGGAACGGTCTCGGACCTAGCTACTTGTGACACCTTGGTGTGTCACAGCACGAACAGTCATCAGTCGGTCACTAGTCCAGTGTTGGCTACCTAGGAATCTGTCATAGGGGCCTGCACCGGGACTCCCGGTCAGGGCTGCCTATACATTTCAGCATGCTCATCCGCGTGACAGAAGGGCTTCATCAAGGATCGCGCTGCCAACGCTCATCCCCAAATTCACCCGACCGCGCACAACTAATATCTAAGGCAGGTCTTCAGTCTTCGTCTCTTCCTTGCCGTAAGGTTGCCGTAATCGTACTCCGCCGGCACCTCCACACAGTTTACATTTTTCGGCAGATTGTATAATAGATAATGGAAATAAGACCGATTTGCCCACCTTTTGATTTATGTTTAGTTGAGTGCGTGTGACTACTGCTGCATTTCTATGAATTTCACAATGAAGCTTGTTTTCATACCTAGTATATCTGCGTCACCTACTAATTGTAAATTTGTTATCATTTATTCATTTTTATAAAATTGTTAGCGTCAACATATAAACAACCTAACGGTAATGATGTAGCATCAATCTCAACTGGAAATTGATCAGCTTGAAACCTAAATATAGTTTTATTCCTTTCTTCGTCTGTATCAGATTCTAAAAAGAAAAGGCTATTACCCAAATTCCCGTTTGATAATGTGTTATTCATCGAATTCACACCGATTACAGCTGCAGAACCATCAGTTTTATATAATACAATGTCATTTGTTGTTGATTTATTATCGACAGATGTAGATAAAGCCTACTGAACACTGGGTGGGAAGGATGTCATGACCAGGTCGTGACATCGTGACCCGAAATCGCGACGTCACATCGTCAAGGCGTGACGCAAGCGTCGTCGCTTTCGTTTCGCCGGCGATTTCTGGCGAAATCGTACCTGCTCGCTTCCAAGATTCGATCTCGGCCTCGACTTCTGTTGATAACGCATAACCCTCTGAAACTCGACACTCTGCGCTACACATCGATTGGGGCATGCCCGCTGCGCTGCGGGCATGCCCCAAGTACGTATGTCCCAACGCTTGAAAACAAAAAATAACTTTGTCGCGCCTGTCTGCCTATCACCTCTTTCTCGTGAAAATGCCTAGCGTTTCCCGTGACCCAGCTGAGTCTGCCGAAAGGTATATCGCAAAAGTCGAAAACCGCATCCGTGACGGCGTAGATGCCGACGGCTGCTGGCTTGTGGACCACTGCGTGGCCTGTAAGTTCGACCCCAACTTAAGGAGAAAAGAAAGCCTGCGCTGTCGCAAAACACATGATGGGCCCAACTGGTACACCAGCATCTTCCCCGCTAACGGTCGTTGCTTGGTGGAGTACTGCGTGGATAAGACCCAGCATCTTGCCTGGTACGCTTCCTAACCCTTCTCCGATAATCTTCCTGCACACAGCATGCACGCTTATCGCGCGTTTTTTTATGCCTATTACCCGCAGCTTAAGGTGGCTTAAGCCACCTTAACTTAAAGGGCTCATGGGGGCTTTTTCGGCGGTGCTTTCAAAATTTGGATACCTATGTCGTCAAGATCTTGAGCTGCTCTTTCTGCAGTGTCTTATCAAAAGTTTGATCTGAGTTCATCTTGACCCTCAAAATTTCGGTTGAAGTAGGGTGGGTATTTCCCAATTTTCCTTAAGATGGCTTAAGCCATCTTAAGCTAATTAGCTCACCGGGGGCTTCCTCGAAAACGCTTTCAAAATTTGGAGACCTGTGTTGTCAAGATCTCGAGCTGCTCTTTCTGCAGTGTCTTGCCAAAAGTTTGATCCGAGGTCATCTTGACCCTCAAAATCTCGGTTGAAGTAGCATGGGTATGCAAAAACAAGGGCAAATTGCTCAAATTTTACTAAATGTTGCACCCTCTTGGATACTTCCCAAAATTGCTCACCGGGAACTTGGGCTCGCCTAATAGTGCACATAGTGTCTACAAGAAGACAATGTCGCCGTCATTTTGAGCTAAAAAAATCTAGCTTCCGGTACCGATAGCTCCCGTAATAATTGAAAACGTTAAGGTGGCTTAAGCCACCCTAAATCGCTGTTAGGGTGGCTTAAGCCACCCGAAGGGTAATAGCCATTTATGGCAGGATCAAGTCGCGCGATGAAGCCACCGGGCTCTACACCGTTCAGGACGCCACCCCCCCATACGCGTTCCATGAACGCGTTACTCTGGAGTGCCATTTCTCCCAGGGGAAGGGCACCTTCCTCGTTCACTGCGGCAGCATATTGGACGAGGAAGGCTTCAAGCGCATCGAGGAGGTCACTGGGTCTTCCCTCCTTCCCAAGGTGGTGCACCCAGCCGCTGGTAAGCTTCTTTCACCAACGCGTGACCCTTATCTTTTTCCCCGAACTTTATTTATTTAGAGATTCCCCTCTTGTCTTCTGCAGCTGCAGGCCCTCCTCCTCGGGACGCTGGCGCGTCCGCAGCGCCAGTCTGCAAGAAGCGTTCGCATGAAGAAGGTTCGTCCTTTTCTCCTTATGTCTCATACCTGACGCATGCCCCATGCCCTACTGCAGACCGGATCTTTATTTACCTAGACATCTTTCACCGATTCCCCTCTTGTCTTCTGCAGCTGCAGACCCTCCTCCTCGGGATGCTGGCGCATCCGCAGTGCCAGCCTTCACCAAACGTTCGCGTGATGAAGGTTCGCCCTTTTCTTCTTATGTCTCATACCTGACGTATGCCGCATACCCTACTGCAGACCGGTTCTTTATTTATCTAGACATCGTTCACCGATTCCCCTCTTGTCTTCTGCAGGTGCAGGCCCTCCTCCTCGGGATGCTGGCGCATATGTACCTATAACAGGTCTAACTTCAATATACATATACCATGTGTTCATCACATATATAATATGCCTGCAACACGTCTGCAACATGTGTCCAACATGCGTACATTACGTCCATAACATGCATATACGCGTGCCTATAACATGCCGTTAACATCAATATAACATAGTGCGTTATAGACGTGTATAACATGTGTTACACAGATTCCATTAACACGTCTGTAACACTCTGTAACACTAGAGGGCTCACTCGACACCCGTGTTAAAGTAGTGTTACAGCGTGTTACACACGTGTTAATGAGTGTCAAGGCATGTTAAGAATTGTGTTAAAATACAGTTAAACACGTGTTTAACACGCCTATAACACGCGTGTTAAACAATGCTAGGAACGTAGGGATTTCCGGTAGACATGGTCTACCTTGAGTATAATTCACATCGTTAACTGGCTACGATTCTTCACATCGTGCAAATTGCGGACACTATTTTGTATCGGAATTCAATGACACAACGAAAACTGAGATGATAACGGAGGGTGCGGGTGGCACTTGTGCATTGTAAAGCTTTAGATAAACGCGACGACATTTGAGATATTTGTGTCGTTTGAACGATGCGAACTGCAACCGCGCCGCGATGGTATGCCGTTCGGGATGTTGCCAGCCTCGGAGAGCCTTGCGCCCTTGCTCTTGGCATCTACATCACCGAAACGCGCGTGAGTCGGCGTTAACCCTGACGAGGGACGTGAGCGTGCCGCCTCCAATCCGTCATCCCCACCCACCCTCGCCTGGCCCCCGAGCAACCACCTTAAATACGTATTTTACCAATCGTCTAGCATCAGGGACGCTTTGCACATCGCAGAAAAATAATATAGCCGTGGTTCGCCAACTACAACCAGTTTCTTCCAACCCCACTGCCCCATCCCACCTTCCAATGACCACTTTCTAGTTTCTAAATCCACCTCGATACCCCGATTTTGCACAAGAATTAGGGAGTGGCATGCGGGGCAATTCCAGTTCCCCAAACCGAATTCACGACTTCGCACCTGCTCCGCCCATTTGATGTTATCGCAAAGTATGCACCCAAACCTTGCCCGCCACATCGCGCTACCGCAACCCCATCTCATATATCAAATGACAGAGCCGCTACGCGTGGGTCCCCCAAATTGCCCCCCATTAATAATAGGGGTTTAAGTAGGCTCCTGCAAGGTTATTGTCTCGTTTTAGATTAAGAAGAGTTGCCACGCGGGCAAGCCGGTTGCCGTGTAAGTGTTCCGATCTACGGTGCAGTATTCACTCGATACCGTTTGGATATCCACTGCTATTTTTTTAAGGAATTCGTGACAAACGGGTTTGGGATACGCGCAATGCCAACAACACACTACTCGGGCGCCTTTGATACCGTTTTTAGGGGTTAGATAAATACGCAACGTTTTCATTGTGAATACGTGAGCCATAAAAATTGTCGACACTTGTAACTTGTTGAAAACCTGGACAATCCCAAATAAACCCAAAACCGGTTTGTTCATGAATATTAAGAGACACGCACCATCCGCGCGCGAGGTCAAGATTGCGATGTATCCAACTTGGACAGATCTTTCCAACGGGATACGCTACTTTCGATGCGCGGAAGGTGCGCAGTCTCGTATAATTATTAAGACAATTTGTCACGTTTTGGGTCTGGTTCTGATCCTGTTGCCAGTAATAGTCACTTCGCCAAAGCCATATCAGAATGAGAAATTGAAATCTAGCCCCTCAAAATAATGTCCCCGAAGGCGCCCGAGTAGACTTGTCGATCTTAATATCTCCACAAGGCCTCCAACGACTCGAACATCTGATTCGATAGTCGATGCACGATATACTTGCATTGCATCAGGTATGCTCGTTGTGTGGGGTATCACAATCGTCCTGTGCTATTATTGTGCATAACGAAAATGTCAGGTGACGCGAATGGCTGTATATACGTGGTGTGCTACCAGCAAATCAAGAACAGCGTCGTTCACCACTATCGCACACTTGACATGATGGCATAGCATACCCGAACGACGTTTGACGTCATCGTCATCCGTGCCGATCGGCGTCCAACGAAGCTACACGATTGTTCATCATGCCATGGCGTTCGGCTGGCGCGGTCGCGTCGGAGTCTTCTGTCGTCGCCGCCGCGTTTTCGTCCGTGCCGCGATCGCCGGATCAGCAGTCCATCATCGTCGTCCGTCGCGACTTCAGCTTTGATGGTTGCGTAAGGTAAGATATGGTAATCTGCCTTGGTTCGAAGACATACACGCGATCAGGGTTTTCGGGCGTCGTACTACAGTGCCATTTTTTTTACGAGTCTTTAGAGAATTAGAGGTTGACAAGCTCCCTAATGCGCATGAAGTGTGAAGTAATAAAAAGTTCGTTCATATAATGAGTTTCCCCTTATAAATCGGGCGGATATCCTCGACGTTTTCCTCGATGTACTCGCCCCCACCCCATGTGACTACCCCCAACAAGCGACGCACGAGCTACATCACAAAAGCCCGCCCACGTTCTGGCACCAAGTGGCGCGTTATGCGCGCACCGCCCACACAGACCGTGTCGTTTAGCCAGCCATGTTAAGCAGAATTACAAAAGCGTGGAATGGATCCACGACCTACAGGGATATCCACGAATTGAGTAAGTGGGTAAACACAGTCAGCTTTGATTAGGTTTTGGTAAACCGATTATAGAAAGTGATAACGAATATGTGTATATACAACGTTGTATATGTATGTATGTATGTATGTATGTATGTATGTATGTATGTATGTATGTATGTATGTATGTATGTATGTGTGTGTGTGTGTGTGTGTAGGTGTGTGTGTATATATATATACAAATCACTCGAACAGTCCATTTCGTTTTCCCAGGGGTTAGCCGTGGAAATACGCGTTCACGGAAAATGCGATAACTTCCTCGTTTCTTGGCCAAATGGCTTCAAATTTCGTTTGGATTGGACCTCGAAAAGTCGTCTAGGCAATCGTGAGGGTTAGGATTGATCATGTAACGATTAACAGTAACTACCCATCAACATGTCGTGCAGGGTCAAAATCGGCATTTTAGGGGGGTCGAAGCTAAAATCTGCAAAACTTAGAGGGGCGTTCCAACCCGTGGAATCGACCCGGAACCCATCAAGGGAACTGTTGATAAGTCTCCCAGTCGATGGGACACGTGGTTCATCGATGGCATCCGACGGATACAACATCGCACCTTTTAAATTGCCCAAATCGGTGCGATATGCGCAACTCTGCCATCGACGGGCTCAAACCCGAAGATCTTGCCGCTTAGGGAAGTGAACACGTGGCAAACAATACATCTAAAACCATAACAAATCGCCCATGTCGCCCATCGGATCATACAGATGACGATTAGCATGTGAAGTTCTTAGTACACCTCCCAGTCGAGTCTCGAGTGTAACCTTCCATACATCTTGGACTATTCAGTGTTTAATTGATATTGGCAACTACGCAACAGGTGAAACGCACGATATGGGCGGGAACGTTTTTGAAGCTGTTATGTTTTTCGACCATGGTGGTACGCTCGCGGGGGTCTTCCGCCCACGCCCACGCAGGCCAAAACTTGCATCGCATTAGGAAACGCCTTAGAGAATAGAGTTCGGCAGGGATTGAAGTCAAAACAGTGCACTGGAAAACCGAAGGGTAGGCCACGGCAAAACAATGGGTACGCCACTCGAAAATACTACAATCGCAAGAATCCCATTGCCAAGCGTCCACGTGGATGGCTGCAAAAGACCAAGGCAGCACGATTTCAGATTGCCATGGCTTACAAGGAGATCAAAGCTGCCGGTCGTGGGACTGCTATTTCCGTCGCCGACCTTGCGAAGCAATGGGGTGTCAATGTCCAGTATCCCAAGCGTTGTCACGACGAAGTTATGGATAGGAAAGGCGGGGAAAAGTTGAGGAGTGCCCCACCCTCTCGCGTGCTCTCTGACAGAGTGAAGCGTCTCATCTTCGCGACGCTCCGCAGCAAATCTAGCCTCACCAATCAGGAAATCGCCAACGCGGAGGTGTCCAAGACGACGCAAGTGAGTACTAGTTTAGTGCAGAGGTTTCTCAAGCGTGAAAATGTTCGCTCTTATGCTCTGCGCTACAAGCCGTTGCTTGGTCGCAAGCATTTCGACGAGCGTATGCAGTTGGCCTCAGAACGGCTTGCAGAAGATTCTGACTACTTTGACACCGACAACAGCGTCACCGTACACTTCGACGAGAAGTACTTCGTCTGCCAATCTTCTCGTGTCAGGACCGGCGTAGGAAGGGGGAAAAGCCAAAATATGCACGATATCAAAGCCGACGGTTCATTCCTAACAAAGGTGATGTTCCTGACTGCTGTTGCGAAACCCAACCTTGCGCGCGGCGTTTCGACGGCAAGTTCGGATGCTGGAGAGTCGCCGAGTGGGAGAAGGCCAAACGCCAGAGTAAGAACCGCGCGAAGAATACCTGGTACCAAAAGGATGTGACGATGGACGCTGACAAGCTGATTGAGATGAAAGCTGTCGCCTACAAGGAAATACGGGAGCGGCTGCGAAACTTGAACTGGGACCCCAAACTGTTCGACCAGTCCGACAACGCTGGACCTCATACAGGAGCGAAAGCGGAGATCGCCAAGCTCCAAAAGAAATACAGGATACGTCATCGCGCACAAGGTACGCAAAGTCCTGAAACGAACCTGAATGATCTTGCTGTCTACAGTGGCTTTCAAAGCATGGTCGACAAAGTCTGCGTCGACAAACCAAAGAACCCTGAGACCGTCGTGCATGCCGTCATGTAAGCTTGGCGCGAGCTTCCAGCTTCGAAATTGCTTATGGCGGCGGAGACGCTTAAAATTGTGATGCAGTGCATAGTTTTATACAAAGGGGGGAACGGCTTCGAAATCCCGCATACTGGTGTCCGTCAGGAGCTCAAGGAGCAAATCCTCGAGCTGAACGCATTCTTCAAAACCGCACGCGAGCACGACAGCGATGAGGACTTGAGCTCCGAAGAAGATGACAGCAGACCAGAGGAGACCATACAGGTGAAAGGCAAACAGTCTGCACATAATAAAAACAGCAGGAAAAGAACAGGCTGGCAAGACAAGCTTGCCGCAGGAATTGAGGAGCCACCCCTTCCACTTCCACACCGTGACAGTAAGGGGAAAGGCAAGCTTGTTGCGAAGCTGCGTGCTGCAGATCCTGTTGCGATGCATATTGCAAAGGGTCAGAACAAGGATGTCACATCTTCATCATCGGATTCAACTTCGAAGTCCACTGCTGCGGGCCGCAAGCAACATCGTTCACCGACCAACGCCGTCCGCGGGAAGCAGAAGCGTGTGTAGTACTGATGAGCTTGCAATCAGTCATTATCTAGTGTTGCGTTGAGGAATGCGCGTAGTGCTCAGCTTCCATTGATTTTGTTGCATCACTATGACTAGCAACAGTCAAATTCATGTTCATTTGCACTCGCTTTCATCACTGTGCCGGACGCAGCTAGGCAATATTCACATCATATGCAAGGGAGCACAGGAAGAGAAAGAATTACCAGGAAATCTGCTAGTTGATATACCTAGGCAAGACCAATTAGCACTCATTTTTATCCCTAGACACGTTAATATCTGATACAATAACGAAATACTCACTGCCCACCTCCTTCATGCTCTCCGTTTCTTCGTACCGTATGTGATATTTCACATGTTACCTTGATTGTCTACACAGATCCCGATTCACACTGCATAACAATTCACGATGCATACACTACATATGCGAACGAAATCGAGCGCCGGGCGAGTTCCCCAACTCATAACACATATAAAAGTGTAATTAAATCAAGGGCACCTTGCCGGATGCCCCCTTTAGAAATTGCAGATTTTAGCGTGTGCCAAACTTGTGAATCCACCAGCTTGCAAACTCACCCTTGTACTTATATGCATGTGGTATGCTTGACTATGGTAAAAGTGGCATATATGGGATATATCATCCCCCAGAGGGCGCTTCGAGGTCCAACCTGAACGAATTTTCATACGGTTTGGCAAAGGAACAAGGGAGTAATCGTATTTTTGGTGAAAACACATTTTTGACACGAAAACCTGAAAAAACGAAATAGACTGTTCGAGTGATTTGGGTTATATGTATATGTATATCCTATCGGAATTATCGGAAACCTAAACCCTGAACGGTAACGAAGTGACACTTGGCACCCAATCAGCTACATAATCTAGGGGTCTGCCCACGGCCTACACTGAGACTCCCGTGAGGGCTGCCGGCCAGATTCAAATACCCTAGCGATTATGTTTGACGGCATGTGTAAGCACGTGTGGTGCTGATCTGCTTTCAATCGATCGATGCCATTTGGCGAGAATGGGAATTAATGGGAACACTGACCAATAAATGCGCCTGGAATTACGTGGTGTTTGTCACGTTCAAAGTCTCAAGAAGTTTTCGAGGGTTTATGAAAACCGTATTGTGGTTAAGGGATATGAGGGACCCTATGATTAATGCCCATGCTAGGTACCGATAATTACACATTTGCATTAACACTTGGTCATGATGCATGGCAAACGCCACAGTATTTCAAAATAAAGTACATTGACAACTTAATGTGAGACATCGCAGGGAATTCGTCACAGATGACAGATCCCGAAATGAGGGCAAATAATTGAGCTCGCAATACATCCAAAACGTTGCAATCCCAATTAGCCAAATAACAAGTTGTGAGCCGAGCTTAGTAAACAAGGGGACTTCGGAATCTGTGATACACGTGCAGAGCGAATAGCTGATACCGGATATCTGATCAGCATGCCGCAAACATCATCACTTCATCCTTCATCACATCCCATACATGGTGCAGATCCTCGAGTAGTTCAGCTCGATCCGGCTGGTAGCCACTGTGCTAGCCAACGCAGCATTACCACCGGGTCCACTATCGACCGATTGTGTGCTGCTCATAAGTGTAGCCAACTCAAATCAAATTGCGGACTGAACCAATGACCTTTGATGCATTTGATTTGATGGATGTCACATGACTCCGAAGAGTTCCATCTGAAAAGCCATTACGCTCGGCTTCAGCTTCTGCTGACTGGGCCAGAGCATTCCGCACGAGCGAGTTTTGATTCTGCAAGCACGAAGCATCCCACACGCGTATGTGATAAAAGAGCAAACGTAAAGGGCATAGAGTGAGCTCGAGACATCAAAGTACCAAGCAGCACGTAAACATCTCCTATTCCAGACTTCTCGCCTCCTCGGGGGACAGAAAATCTACACAGGCTCACCTTGCGCAGCGAGGCATTCTCAAACAGAAGCTCGGCATATGTGCCTCGCACGCTCCCAACAAGCTCCTCTTCTTCCTGGCTCCTGCAGCTCCCCTCATCTCCACGGAATCGCTCACTGGAATTAAGCGACTGCAATCATAATCCACCCTGTAAATGGTTTTACATCTGCAGCCACCCGGCGGGTTACATGGTGCACCAAACAACTGCCTTCTCTCCACTGCATCCACAATACTTCCAGGCTTGGAAAACTCATGCTGCTACCTATCCACATGGCTAAATCCTGGGCATCTATGTTTTGATGCAGGGTCTCAGACAAACCTCTGTGCATCGGCGCCCCTGGAGCTACTCAGCAGCTGTGCTTCCGCCATCAGCACACTGATGCGTTGGTCACTTCTCTGCTTGAAGCCACGCCCTCCTCCACCCCCGCACATCTCGTGGTGGTCAGCGCCTCAAAAAAGAGTTTTTGAAGCGATTCTGTTCGTTTTCAGCAAAGTATGGTGCAATTCCCTCCCATGATTTGTGCAGTGTGTTCTCAACACGAGCCACGGGGGCCTCAACGGCATCGACCAATAGCGGACGTCAGTGACGTGCATCAACCAATAGCAGACGTCAGTGCCATGCATCAACCAATAGCGGGCGTTGGTGCCATGCATCAACCAATAGCTGGCACCACCTACAACGACTGGCAGCTATTGGTACTACACAGGGGATTACCGCCAGCAGGTCCATGCTGCCTTCCGCTGGTGCACCTCCTCCTCCCCCCGCCGCCACCTCCTGAGCCAGCTGCGTCATATCACACTCCTGCCGCTCAGGCCACCCCAATCCCCCGCCCCCCAGGTAAGCTTTGGCATCCACTTGTGATGGTGCAGCATTTGGGCTATAACGGACACTCGGGAAAAAGTCCAGCGAGAGCTGTGGCAAACCTTTAGCCGCTGCTTGAATACTTCCACCTCCCTGATGCTCATCTTTACGTCTTCCAGTACGTTCAACTGGATCATTCCACTCTGTGGCAACACGCCAACAGTGTACCCCCAGGTCGTTATGGCACAGAAGGTGATGCATTCTGCGGGCCTCCGTGTGGGTCCATGTGCGTGCAAAGGCGAGGCCAATGCGAGGGCAGGCGCTAACCTGAGCGCAATCCGCCTCCAAAGCCGCCTTCGCAGCCACCGCTGCCTCTGTCTCAGCCTTCGCGTCTGAAATCCAAAACCCAGAAAAAGATAAAAAGTCAGAAGGTCAGAGAGTGTCCCATCCTTTCAAGCCCATCGATGGTCGACAAATACCGGCGCCCAACAGGCATGAAGGTGTCATTCTTACGAGCCAACCGACAATCTGCCGAGGATCCGCTGACGACAGTGTTTGACAAAAGGCGGCAAGCTTACGAGCCATCCGACAATCTGCCGAGGATCCGCTGACGACAGTGTTTGACAAAAGGCGGCAAGCTTACGAGCCATCCGACAATCTGCCGAGGATCCGCTGACGACAGTGTTTGACAAAAGGCGGCAAGCTTACGAGCCATCCGACAATCTGCCCAGGATCCGCTGGCGACAGTGTTTGACAAAAGGCGGCATGCTTACGAGCCATCCGATATTCTGCCGAGGATCCGCTGGACGACAGTGTTTGACAAAGGCGGCATGCTTAAGAGCCAACCGACAATCTGCCGAGGATCCGCTGACGACAGTGTTTGACAAAAGGCGGCATGCTTACGAGCCATCCGATATTCTGCCGAGGATCCGCTGACGACAGTGTTTGACAAAAGGCGGCATGCTTACGAAGCCACCATCGACCACCAACGCGCTGGTCAATCCCTACCTCGGACCTCGGACACGAGCGTTGCCTACACGCACCTTCAACCTTCTGTCGGAGCATCTTCACCTCCTTCTTGAGCAACTTTTTCACGTCCTGCAAAGGGCCGGATCAAGGGGGAAAGCATGCTCACATACCTGGAGAAATACAGCCCACTAACACATGAGCGTATGTGCGGAAAGGGAGCATGGGGAAATGAAGCGGCTCACCTTGAGCGACTTCTGCACCTCTTCGCATTCCCTGGCCCAAGGCATATCCCCCTCCACCCTGTATCTCCACCGCTCCACTCGAGGCCAGCTCGGGACGATACCCCGGCAAATATGGCCGTTGGCGGTGCCACGTCTGTCTAGAACCATGACCACGCGGGCCTCCTCACTGCTCTCCGTGAGGATGGCACGCCCCACCTAGTCCATGGCATCGCATCACTCCTACCCACTTCCTGGCTCAAAAGCCGCAATCTGCGCTGCCTATCTTGCCGGGGGTACATGCCCATGGGGGAAGTAGACCTGGTGGCAGTGGAGGCTGCGGCATTTGACGCCTCACGGGCCGCCTCGGCCTCCTTCTCTGCAGCGCGTGCCGCGTCTCTCTCCGCCTCCATCTGCTCAAATCTCTTTTGTTCCTGCAGCAGGGCCGACAGCGCGCGCGTGCGTGTCAAAGCTGGCCGGAACTCGCATCGCAGAGCCTTCACCGTGAAATGGGAATATCCTCACTGAAACAGGGGGGTGGAGGGGGCGGGAAGGGAGGCAGTCCCCCCCTGTCCTCAAGCTTCCAGGGAGAACCTGGCCAGCCGGATATGTGCGCGGGCCTGACGGCTCTTTCCCCAGCGCCTTTGGATTCCGGGCGCAATGCACACGCATTCGGGCGCACGCAGGTAGCATGGAGGCAGCTGGCGGGTTGCGGGTTGCGGCTCAGCTGACAGGGAATGAGAGGTGTATTGGACCTGCTCCAGCTGCTGAAGGCGGTGCGCAGCCTCCGAGCGCGCGGCCTGGAGCTCCCACTGAAGATCCCGGATGCGCTCCGCGTCGAGCTGCGATGCCTGCACCATTGCCGCCCCCCCTCCCAATATGCTCCTCACTTATGCCTCTGGGTCGATCCTAAGAAATTCTCTTCCCAAGAGGCCAATCATCGCCCTCCTCAGGAATGGTTGCTTGCGGATCCTAAGCGCCCAGGGACCCCAGCATCGACGCATGGGGCAGTCTAGCCCTCGCAACCAAGATTCGAGGGAAGTTCTCAGCTGATCCAGCTCGATCTCGGGAGGCCCAAGCGGCGAGGGTGAAAGTCAAGCAGGGGAACAGAAGGGGATCAAAGGAAAGAGGGAGGCGGGTTTGTCCGATAGCGTCGAAGCTCCTTGATGGAAAAGGGAGGCTGGTAACAGAGTAAGGGATGTACGCGGCCGCGGAGAGGGTTGCCCTTGGACACGCACAACCTGCCCCATCTTATTCAATGCCAGCCACGTGGCGGATTCCCCTACCTGGATGATCGATTCCTGACATTCGTGGCGGATGTCGTCGATCGAATTCTCCAGCTCGGTCACCTGCCACCGGCACACATCCCGAACACCCTCCTTGCCGCTACCCCGAAAAAGTCAAGTGGGCGCAACGAGGTCCGGGAGGAAGCCCTCTCGTGATTCAGTGGCTCCTGAAGTAAAAGGCAGATCGGAGAGGGCACGGCACGCCTTCCAGAGATAGGGTTGACGCGGCCAAGAGGCACACTCGAGATGGAGGCTGGAGTGAGTATTTTAAGAGGGGCAGGTACTGGAGTAACACTCAGGGCGACACTGGAGTAACGTAACGTTCTGGGCGACACTGGAGTAACGTAACGTTCAGGGCAACACTGG